>BPTQ01000008.1:136437621-136447702 GCA_019973895.1 Chrysanthemum seticuspe
AAAGCTTCCGAGGCATAGAGTACCTTGGATATCTTGACTTCCTCAACTTCCTTGTCGACGTTCTCTACTATCTTTTACCTAAATAAGCTGGGTCACAAAGAGGTACCCCACGTGGACAGAACAAACACTTCTTCTTCCTACCTTCGTACGCAGATACATAGCTGATGGTACTTGAGTTAGCATAATGGTAAGCATTGGCAATAGAAGATGGCGCATAACTACTAAACAAACTAGTTGACGTTCCTCGATTCAAGAAAAGCTTCTAACTAGACTCCAGACCAATAGTAGTCGATGCACACTTCCTCGTTCTACAAGGATTCTGGCGCAAAGCATGGTCTATACCAGTAATATTTAAGGAGCAATACGGAAAACCAAACTGTTTACGCGGACGACACAAATACCTAGATTACTTAGCACAAAAGGTACTCAAGGAGCTATTCAAGCAATAGCAAAAGTAGCTGCTGTAAAATCAAATGAGGTTCAGACTTCTTCTCGTACTTCTTGTAGAAGCATATCAAAAATTCATTAGATCCATAAACACAGCAGGCGCATTTGTCAAACCAAAAGGCATAACGAGGAATTTATAATGACCATATCTGGTACGAAACGCGGTCTTAGGAACATCTTGCTCCTTCACACGTAGCTGATGATAACCAGACCTCAGATCAATCTTCGAAAAGAACTTAGCTCCTTGCAGTTGATCAAACAAATCATCAATACGCGGTAGAAGATAACGGTTACGAATGGTAATACGATTGAGTTCATGGTAGTCGATACATAGACGCATGCTTCCATCCTTCTTCTTCACAAACAAGACAGGTGCACCCCATGGAGAAACACTGGGTCGAATAAATCCATTTTCTATCATCTCTTGCAGCTGTTCCTTCAACTCCTTCAGTTCTATAGGTTCCATGAGATACGGAGCCTTCGAAATCGGTTCAGCACCAGGAATTAACTCAATGCTAAACTCAACTTCTCTAGCTGGGGGAAGACCAGGGAGTTCATCGGGAAAAACGTCGGTGAATTCGCAAACAACAGAAAGATTTTCAATGTTAGGACACTCCAAAGATGTGTCCTTAACAGATGCTAGAAAACCTTGGCATCCATGAGCAATCATGGTCCGTGCCTTCATAGCAGAAATGAGCTTAACAGATTTGAGAGGTTGAGAACCATGATAAACGAATTCAGGATGTTTTACGTCTCCAAAGATCACAGTTCTAGCATGGCAATCAATTGAAGCTCTATGATAAGCCAACCAATCCATGCCTAGAATGATATCAAAGTCGACCATATCGAGAGGATACAGATTTGCAAAGCGAATACGATCATCAAAACGAAGAGGACACTTAATGTATTTATGATCAATGATCATGTGGTTTTTCATAGGCGTAGAAATCGATAAGTGATTTGTTAATGGTTTGGGCTTCATATTTAATTTCTTAGCAAATGTGACAGATATAATGGAGTGTGTGGCACCGGTATCAAATAAAACGAAGACAGAATAATCATCAATGAAAAGAGTGCCCGTAATGGTACCTGAAGTGCGCTCCGCCTGATTCCGAGTAGTAGCATAAACACGTCCAGTAGTAGTCGGCGGCTTGATGTAGTTTCCAGGAATCACCGGGTTCTTCTTAGGGCAATCCTTGATCTTGTGAGTAGTGGAGCCACAAGCAAAACAACCACCAGTGGCCTTGAAACACTGTCCCGGATGAGCCTTTCCACAAGTAGTATAGATAGGTGGGGGAGGCAAAACCTCAGCTGTCCTTTGCTGACCAGAAGATCCTGAAGCACGACCCTGATTTCATCCTCGAGCTGACTGATCCTTGTTGTAACGCTAGTTATTGTTACCTTGGTTCTGACGATCATTTCCATTCCTACCGGCATTTCTATTATCTTGACTCCTCGCCTCAGGGCGCCCAGAGTCAACATTCCTTCCTGACTGACCCCGCTGATCATAACTCCTATCCACTTGACCCCTCGAATCATAACTCCTTCCAGAATTTCCCTTATAATCATTGCCTTGAGTCCTACCTTGAATCCGATCACCATCGCGATTACGCTTGCTGGAACCCGAAACCTCATGAAAGATCTCAATGTTACGAGTTGCGTCATTGCAGGCCGACACATTCTCATACTCAATATTAAAAATTCAAATTTTGAAAGTTTACCCGCCTTCCCGCTCAAAAAAATACAAAATTTGAAATTTTAAAATTTGAATATCGGACCGGTTTGATCGGTTTTGGACCGGTTTTTAACCGGTTAACCGGTTTCATTTCAAAATTTTGAATTTTTAAAAATTGCCGCCTAGAATTCAAATTCAAATTTTCAAAAGTTTGAACCGGTTTGTAACCGGTTTTTAACCGGTTTCATTTTAAAAAAAAATTTGCCGCCTCGTTCAAAAATTCAAAATTTTAAAACATATAACCGGTTTTTAACCGGTTAACCGGATTTTTTTTTCTCGTTTTTCAACATTATTCAAACTTACACTGAATAAACTTCAACTTTTATTTATAACGTCGGAAATACATAAACTGAAAAGAAATACATAAACTTAATAGAAATACATCAAAGGAAATACATAAACTTAAAACATAATACGTAAGCATAAAAGTCCTAATAGTCGTCATCGGATCCCCTAGCTTCTTGAGCAGCTGCATCTTGTCTTAGTTCTTCATCGGAAAGCATCTCGATTTCACCCGCTTGTGCCTCTTCCACGTAGACCTCCCCTTCGAAGTCTCTGGCATTTTCAAGATCAGTTTTATCTTGCACTCGCTTCATTGCGTCCAAGTGATCTTTCAAACCATACACATCTCCAAAGAAGCCGGTGTGAGTCTGTTTCTCAGATTTGATAAAACCCTTCCACTTGTTGAAAAAGCGGATTCAGAAGCTACCGAAGTAGCTTGTACACTTAGTACATCACGAGCCATTCGGGATAGAACGGGAAACATTGTTTCCTTTGCTTTCCAAAACGCCAACACATCAAAGTTTTTAACTTGTTCAGCCGGAATATGTGAGATAAAATCGGTTGTGATATATCTTTCATATTCACTGTTCGCTAAACAATCATTTCTTATCCGTTTGTTCGGATGATCTCTTATCTTTTTATGCAAAGCAAGTATCGGATTCCCTCTAAAAGCCCTTGATGATGATGAAGAAGACTCCGTCACAGTAGGAGGTGGGTTGCCATATTTTTCAAAATAATATTGCCACAAACTTTTAAAAGAATGGCCAAAGGACTCTTTTGCATCATTAGCATAGTTCGGGTTTGACGCGAAACAACCCAAATCAGTCACAATCGAGTCAATAAGAACCTCCACCCCGTTTACATTATAACATGGATTTAATGCGGCCGCACAAGTAATTAACGGTGGCAAAGTTTCAAAATATTTCAACAGCTTTTCTTTCATCCCGGAAACCATGCTAGTATAAACACCACCATTAAATTCAAATGCGGCGATTTGTGAAGACATCAAGAATAGTTGCTCGAGTACCAAATGAGCCGTTGGATAATAAACCCCCGACAATTTTTTTGTTGCGTTGTAAAAAACTTCAAGTAGTCGGGTTATTTTTTCACTAGTATCCCAATTATCTTGACTAAATGGAGCACACCTACCCCTCCCCGACAATTTCTCATCATGAAAATATTGCAAGGTCACCTTTTGTCTTAAACCACTTATGAACATAAGATAAGTGGAGTTCCATCGTGTTTCAATATCCCAACAAGGTTGTAACCAATGTTTCCCCGCAGTTTCACACATCCGAATGTATGCATTATATCTTTTATTACCCTTTTTAAAAACATCGACTAACATTCTTTTAAAATCTTCTTTCACTTCACTCAAATGCGGATCTTTTAATCCCGCTTGCACAACCAAGTTAATGATGTGTGCAACACATCGACTATGAAAAAATTCGCCATTACAAGGTGGCTCATATTCCATTTTTAGTCGACCCATTGCATTTGTGTTGTTACTAGCATTATCCAACGTTATTGAAAAAAAGTTTTCCTTCAAGTTAAACTTATGAAACACTTTTCTCAACAAATTGTATAAAGCTTCTCCGGAGTGAGGAACCGGAAAGTTTTCAAATACTACGACTCGCTTCATCATTTGCCAACTTTCGGGATCAACCCAATGTGCGGTAACACAAAGGTACGAAAATGGCAAATTATGAGGAGCGACCCAAACATCGGTTGTTAAATTAACACAAGCATCCATATTTAAAAAATTATTTTTTAAATCTTGCTTAGCCGTTTTCCACATTCTCATAGCATCGCGTTTAAGAGTCATACGACTTACATGATGGTATTGCGGTTGCATATAATTCTGGTACACCTCCGTCGTCAGCTCGTTGTCATAGTGGTTGAACGGCAAACCACGTTGAATCACCAAACCGACCAGTTTTTCACGGAGTAAATCATGATCGTATGCAAAAATAGTCCCGTCTCGAGCCATGGAAGATTGACCGGCTTCCGGAACCGATTTGAGTGCCTTGCAATACTTTTGCTTGATGTGAGCCCTCAACGTCGAGTTGGAACCGCTAGACAATATACTCAAGCAATATTTGCATTGAGCCTTTTTCTTACCGTCCGACATTAGGACGTAGTTGAAGTGTTCCCATGGATCTTTTACACGGTCACACGGTAAAACTTTCTGAACCGTCGCTGCACTTGTTGAACCAGCTTCGGTGTTGCTGGTGTTGTTGGTGTTTGAACTTTCCATTAGTGTTTAGTGAAATACTTTCGGTTTTGATTTTTTTGGAGTGTTTTTTGATTGCTTGAAAGTGGTAATTAACCAAATACATAACACATCTATTTATACTAACATTTGTATGACAAAATCGTAATTTTTAACAACTTTTAATAAATTTTCACTAGTATCCCAATTATCTTGACTAAATGGAGCACACCTACCCCTCCCCGACAATTTCTCATCATGAAAATATTGCAAGGTCACCTTTTGTCTTAAACCACTTATGAACATAAGATAAGTGGAGTTCCATCGTGTTTCAATATCCCAACAAGGTTGTAACCAATGTTTCCCCGCAGTTTCACACATCCGAATGTATGCATTATATCTTTTATTACCCTTTTTAAAAACATCGACTAACATTCTTTTAAAATCTTCTTTCACTTCACTCAAATGCGGATCTTTTAATCCCGCTTGCACAGCCAAGTTAATGATGTGTGCAACACATCGACTATGAAAAAATTCGCCATTACAAGGTGGCTCATATTCCATTTTTAGTCGACCCATTGCATTTGTGTTGTTACTAGCATTATCCAACGTTATTGAAAAAAAGTTTTCCTTCAAGTTAAACTTATGAAACACTTTTCTCAACAAATTGTATAAAGCTTCTCCGGAGTGAGGAACCGGAAAGTTTTCAAATACTACGACTCGCTTCATCATTTGCCAACTTTCGGGATCAACCCAATGTGCGGTAACACAAAGGTACGAAAATGGCAAATTATGAGGAGCGACCCAAACATCGGTTGTTAAATTAACACAAGCATCCATATTTAAAAAATTATTTTTTAAATCTTGCTTAGCCGTTTTCCACATTCTCATAGCATCGCGTTTAAGAGTCATACGACTTACATGATGGTATTGCGGTTGCATATAATTCTGGTACACCTCCGTCGTCAGCTCGTTGTCATAGTGGTTGAACGGCAAACCACGTTGAATCACCAAACCGACCAGTTTTTCACGGAGTAAATCATGATCGTATGCAAAAATAGTCCCGTCTCGAGCCATGGAAGATTGACCGGCTTCCGGAACCGATTTGAGTGCCTTGCAATACTTTTGCTTGATGTGAGCCCTCAACGTCGAGTTGGAACCGCTAGACAATATACTCAAGCAATATTTGCATTGAGCCTTTTTCTTACCGTCCGACATTAGGACGTAGTTGAAGTGTTCCCATGGATCTTTTACACGGTCACACGGTAAAACTTTCTGAACCGTCGCTGCACTTGTTGAACCAGCTTCGGTGTTGCTGGTGTTGTTGGTGTTTGAACTTTCCATTAGTGTTTAGTGAAATACTTTCGGTTTTGATTTTTTTGGAGTGTTTTTTGATTGCTTGAAAGTGGTAATTAACCAAATACATAACACATCTATTTATACTAACATTTGTATGACAAAATCGTAATTTTTAACAACTTTTAATAAATTTTCACTAGTATCCCAATTATCTTGACTAAATGGAGCACACCTACCCCTCCCCGACAATTTCTCATCATGAAAATATTGCAAGGTCACCTTTTGTCTTAAACCACTTATGAACATAAGATAAGTGGAGTTCCATCGTGTTTCAATATCCCAACAAGGTTGTAACCAATGTTTCCCCGCAGTTTCACACATCCGAATGTATGCATTATATCTTTTATTACCCTTTTTAAAAACATCGACTAACATTCTTTTAAAATCTTCTTTCACTTCACTCAAATGCGGATCTTTTAATCCCGCTTGCACAGCCAAGTTAATGATGTGTGCAACACATCGACTATGAAAAAATTCGCCATTACAAGGTGGCTCATATTCCATTTTTAGTCGACCCATTGCATTTGTGTTGTTACTAGCATTATCCAACGTTATTGAAAAAAAGTTTTCCTTCAAGTTAAACTTATGAAACACTTTTCTCAACAAATTGTATAAAGCTTCTCCGGAGTGAGGAACCGGAAAGTTTTCAAATACTACGACTCGCTTCATCATTTGCCAACTTTCGGGATCAACCCAATGTGCGGTAACACAAAGGTACGAAAATGGCAAATTATGAGGAGCGACCCAAACATCGGTTGTTAAATTAACACAAGCATCCATATTTAAAAAATTATTTTTTAAATCTTGCTTAGCCGTTTTCCACATTCTCATAGCATCGCGTTTAAGAGTCATACGACTTACATGATGGTATTGCGGTTGCATATAATTCTGGTACACCTCCGTCGTCAGCTCGTTGTCATAGTGGTTGAACGGCAAACCACGTTGAATCACCAAACCGACCAGTTTTTCACGGAGTAAATCATGATCGTATGCAAAAATAGTCCCGTCTCGAGCCATGGAAGATTGACCGGCTTCCGGAACCGATTTGAGGGCCTTGCAATACTTTTGCTTGATGTGAGCCCTCAACGTCGAGTTGGAACCGCTAGACAATATACTCAAGCAATATTTGCATTGAGCCTTTTTCTTACCGTCCGACATTAGGACGTAGTTGAAGTGTTCCCATGGATCTTTTACACGGTCACACGGTAAAACTTTCTGAACCGTCGCTGCACTTGTTGAACCAGCTTCGGTGTTGCTGGTGTTGTTGGTGTTTGAACTTTCCATTAGTGTTTAGTGAAATACTTTCGGTTTTGATTTTTTTGGAGTGTTTTTTGATTGCTTGAAAGTGGTAATTAACCAAATACATAACACATCTATTTATACTAACATTTGTATGGCAAAATCGTAATTTTTAACAACTTTTAATAAAATCCGCCCCCCCCCCCCCCCCACGCTCCTTCCCGCCCCTCTTTTAAAAATTCAAATTCAAAATTTCAAAATTCAAAAAACCCAAAAAACCCGCCCAAGCCAAAAAAACCGGTTAGGAACCGGTTAACCGAACCGGTTTCGGTTTGCCGGTTAAAAAAAACGGTCTTCAAACCGGTCGATTTCTCAAGTGGGGGAACCGGTTCCAAACCGCCGGTTAGGATATAAACCGGACCGGTTTGGGTCAAAACCGGTTTTGACCGGTTTGGTTTTTCGGTTTGACTTCAGATACGGTTCGGTTAACCGGTTTTTTTGTGCACCTCTAGAGGTGTTGAAAGATGTGTTGTAGATGGTGTTTAATACGTGGATGTTTTGGATAAAAGATCTTTAATGGTTGTATTTTGACTTGATGTCAAAATGTCGTTTTTCGTATATTTTGTCCTATCAATAAAAAGTGTTAGAAAAAGTTGTTCATCAATAAAAAATGTTGTTCATTAGTTCATCACAATGTTCATCGGCTTCTGGCAGAAATAATTATAATATTCATCAGTTCAAGAATTTTCTAAAAAAAAATTATAATGTTCATAAGGTTTTCAGAAAGAATCATAATATTCATCAGTTTTTTAAAAAACTCACAATGTTTATCAGTAAAAAACGTTGTTCATTAGTTTGTTTAACAAATAAAATCATAATATTAATCAGTTTATTAGTTTTCAAAGAAGAAATATAATGTTCATCAATTCATCAGTTATTTTTTATATTGTTCATCGGTTATTTTTGATAATGTTCATCTGTTATTTTTTATATTGTTTATCAGTTAATTTTCATAACGTTCATCAGTTATTTTTATAATGTTTAGCAGTTTTCGAAAAAATAACGTTCATCAGCTATTTTTTATATTGTTCATCAGTTAATTTTGATAACGTTCATCAATTATTTTTTATAATGTTCAGCAGTTTTCGAAAAATAACGTTCATCAGTTTTTTTTTCATAATGTTCAGCAGTTTTCGAAAAAATAACGTTCATCAGTTATTTTTTATATTGTTCATCAGTTATTTTTCATAACGTTCACCAGTTATTTTTTATAACGTTCATCAGTTATTTTTTATTACGTTCATCCGTTATTTTTATAACGTTCATCAGTTATTGTTCATCTTTAACGTGCGATATCTCACTCATATCTTATCGTATTTGAGTGATTCAAATTTCTGGGTAAAGAATGGCCAAAAAGCTACAACTTTCGTGCTTTAAGTTTTGCACAATTCGGCCCTTAAACTAGACAAAATTAGAGCCGAAAGTACCGAAAATTTCAAGAAAATCAACACCCACTTAAAAAGTTAAAAAATTTTTTTTTTGCGATTTATATATCATAATGCATACCAAATTAAAAAGAATTAAATTTAAAAAATTATGGTGAAATCGGTTTTTCATAAAAGTTTGTCGTTTGAAAGTTATTTACGTTTGAAGTTTTGGGGTGGAAAAAAAATGAGTTAAAAAAACCAAAATGGCCCATAACCGAATTTAATAAGAAAAAAATGGAATGAATGAGTGGGGGACATGTGACACTAGATGATAGGCTTTGCAAACTTTTTAATTTCTTCCACTTTTTAATGGATCACATCTCATGATGTGTTTACACTTCACCTCCTTTATACTTCGTTCAGACATGATTTGTTGTTGTTAGAACTAAGTCCTTAACTGATGCGGGTTATTATGTTGTGTGCAAGGCACAAAGTTTAAAGTCTTTTTTAAGTGGTTTTTGAATGTTTCAATCGGTTGAGAACTCGGACTCTTTGCACATGTGAGTGCAAGCTGATTCTCATAAAGAGTTGTGCATGGGTAATGTTCAACAATCAGCAGTTGTGGTAGTGATATTTTAACGTGAGTTGAGATTGAACTCAAAGCCATTTTTTCAAAGAGACACTCTTTAACTTGTCATCTGTTCATATGCATTCAGAAAATGAAGCCTCTTTGATTCATTTTGTAGCAGTCGTTATAATGTTATATTGTTAATAATATGAAATTGGTAATGCCGATGATGGCTTGAGCGAAGATGTTTTGGACAAAGATGGCAATAATAAGTGACTAGGGTTTTTTGATAAGAAAGTAAGCCTAAGAAAAATAATGAATAGGTTGATATCGGAAGAATGTGATATTGCAGTGTGCAATTACGACCTATAGAAGTGTGACGATGCATGAACTAGAAAGCGCTACTATGTTTTAGATGATTCTATTGAATCGACTATGACTATTCGGATTCGTATAAAAGTGCAAAAAAACTCTAATGATAAGTAATTGTCTTAATGAGTTAATGGTATTTATCGCACGGTTGCATCAAAGTTGAGTCATCGTGGCTTTTAATGGTGTTATAATATACTGTCCCGAATGAACAAATTAAAGTCACGTCTAGTGGTCCAAATTGTTATCGAACCAGACATGTGCTAGGTTGATTGTCTCATCGTTCTCGAACCAGACATGTGCTAGGTTTAAATGTATGATATATTCCACACATGTGTGAATTGTGATAACTCTCATGTAGGGTGTAAATGAGACGAGACAGCTCGCGAGCTATTCGAGATCGACTCGTAAATTACTCAAAAACGACTCGATGTAAACGAGTC
>BPTQ01000008.1:136447802-136464840 GCA_019973895.1 Chrysanthemum seticuspe
ATATACGCCTGAAAGTTGGGAATCCTAAACGCTGGAATTCTCAGGAAAGGAGGGATGTGAGACGCATCATCACCATGATTGATGAACGGTTGTTCAGAAGGGATCAGTTCAGACGATTGGAAAGCTATGTTGGTGGTCGACTCAGGAGAAACATCATCGGCTTTCAACGCCTTGTGCGAACTCCTGGGAATATCACTGCACTTCCTGGTACCCCTTGAATTGTTTCCTTCATATAATATTGGATGTGTGATTATATATGTGAATGGCTTGTGCACACATAACAGTGTACAACCCGTAAGTGTCAAGAAAGGACCCTGTGGTACGCCTCAGTGCCACAATCCTTATAAAAGGAGCGAAAGCTTCTTATTTTTGAGTAAAACCTATCAAACCTTTCATTTTTTAAGGTTTTGCTCAAAAAGACAAGTACTTCCCCATATGAATTCAAAACCTCAACCGTTTATATCACTAGTTGAGGGGGAGTATTTGATTTAAAACTTTGTTCACAAATTGTTCACAGTGGTCACTCTTCCCGCAACACTCAAAATGGTCATATTTATTCTCAACCATTCAAAAATAACATTTTTATATGCCATTTTTGAGGGGGAGAAAATTGTGTGATAAAAAATATGTTGTGCAAAATGCAAAGGAATCTGTGTACCTTAGACTTAACCAACGAATTGACGATACTAAACTGTTTGTAACTCGAAAAGACTTGTCCTGGACGGGTAATAATTTCAAACTAGTTCGCTAGTAATGTAAACGTGTCTCGCAAAGGACTTGTCCAAGTAGAAAGTACCATTCGAGAAACTCTTGATAGACATGAAATCTGACGGGTATGACAACCTTCGAGGTTTGTCTACACCTTCAAGGTAGTTATTAGAGCTAGTTGTCACCTAAAAGCTGACAATGTAACTCTTTAACTATGCAACGTAACCGTGTCTCGCGGGGGATTGTCTATCTTCAGTGAATCAATTCAAAAAGTTCGCGCTCTTTCCTCACTGTGCATTTAAACCATTTATACTCTTAAGCACATGTGGAGGGGGAGTATTTATGCAAAAAAACTTATCTCTCACAGTGGTTCAAACATGTTTTTCATCTACAAACCCTTTGAGAGATATTTTCACATACAGTGTTTTTTAATGGCAAACATAGGTTAGTCATGGAGTTATAAGGTGACTAAGGTTAGGAATAACCGTCCTATGATCCGCCAGAGCCGGAGGGATCTACCCAAGGACACTACCATTAGTTAGTGTTAGAAGTCCTTAGGAATGATTGTAAAAAGGAGAAAATGAGAATCGGAGAAAGAAGGAGTTGAAGAATCAAAAAGAAATGTAATGTAAAGGGTGAAAAGAAATAGCCCTCCAGATTATTCAACTTAGGGCAGACACCGGGTTCAATTCATATGCTACTGGTTGTCACTTAGCGACACCGGTATTGAAGATTAAAAGTCGTCATGGACCCAGTGACGCATGCACTAAACCTTCTTAGCCACTCAAGTTTCTCTCAACAGAAGCTTGTTTCATTCTCACAGGGAACCCTACATAAACTATTGGCTTTCTCTTAGAGATCGCTGGTATTGAAAAAAGAGACCCTCTCCCTAGTCTCCGCTCAGGAAAACCAAAACGTACTATTGAGTCTAGAGCCACGAGACTCATCAAAAGATCTCTTAGGAACACTTGACATTTAATCACTTGATGATCAACAAATAAGATCATCAGTGGTTCATATCGAGTCCTTCACAGATCTTAGCAATCTGTCGAGAACATTTATGAGAGGTTCACATCTGTGATCCTCAGTGATTGAATGGAAACTCCTGCCAGGGTCAACATCAAACAGCCCTGACAGCAGGTCACTTCGGTAACTCCCCGTGGATTACGCGGAGTGTGTCTCATACGGTCTACAGTCGTGAGGTGATGCTTCGGTGTACCTCAGCGACTCATCTGAACTGTAGATGTACTTCGGTACATCGCGTTATCTCACTTGTGGGACTCCAGTTCAGGAACGGCCTTTGTAAGAATTAGAGTTGTGTTTTCACACTATGCTGTTAACACTCTCGAAGTTCAAACTTGTAAGTGCCGGAAACCGCTTATTACTAACCGTTTGAAATGTTTTCTTCTTATGGAAGCTCCGGAGCGGGATGATCGTGCTGATTCTTCTCATGCTCACGCCAACATCATCACTAATGAAAGTTCTATTCAAAAGCAACACAACCGTCAGAATGATTCTTCGTCAAACCAAAGAATCTACAAAGTTAAAGACTTAGAGAACTTCATCAGTATTGAATTCCAACGTCATAGAGCGTGTGAGCATGTTGAAGAATGACGTGGAGACATTGGAGCAGCGAAGCAGACCTGAGGCAGACTGATGCAGACAACAACATACTATCACTTTCACCACAAAGAACAATGATCAAAGAACAAAGTTAAAGATGACGTCAAAGCATAACTGTTTAAAGATAACTATCTCTCTACACTGGGGAGATTGTTCGAATCAAGGCAATTCCTCTCACAAGAAAGAAGAATGTCAGAAGACGTCACAGCTACTATTACATCTACGCCTTCACCGTTTACATTCATATATACTTGAGGGGGAGATTGTTGGAATCACTCCTAAACAATATTTCAAGTATTTATATTTCATATGTAATAGGTAGCTTTATTATGGCCTTTATGTTTGTTTAAGGTCAAGCTTATGTAGAAGGCCCATAAGCTTGATCCAAGCCCAATAAGGAATAGGGAAGGAGAGGGAGTGTTGCCCTAGCTCCTTGCCTATATAAACTCTTGTAAATCCTCATTTGAGGGTTGGTTGTTCAAGTTTTCTCTTCATTCACATACATTACGCCTAACCGTCCTTAGTTTATATGTGTGTGTGCTTGATACTTGTTCATCTGCCTTTATCTCTTCTCTTATAACTTGTGTTTGTAAAACTTGTGACCTAACATACATGTATTACATGTAGCTTCATTAGGAAGCCTTTTCTCACATACATGTTACTTTTTCGTCAAAAGTCGTGGTATATAAAACTTGTGTTTTATTTTACTTAATCCAAAAATCATATCTTTCTAATAATAAAACAAAACACAAATCTAAAAAATTTCTCCTTCCCTATAAATAAACCATCCGTCGTCCACTATATCAAATCCCCACTTTTTCAAATCTTCCATTTTAAAAAAAAAAGTACCTCTCATTCCTAACATCTCTCTTGAGCCCAACACACCTGGGAATCATGTCCGTGGGTTCAATAATCTCGAAACCCGTCACTTCCACGAAGGACGTATTGTCGACACTCCTCTACAATACGAAGAAGGTATACTTCCTTCCAAACGATAGGATTGGAATATCTTTTCGAAATTAACGAGAAAATATGTTCAAGGTTTGTATTGGAATTCTTCCGTCAAGTCAAACTCGTTCGTAACGAGGATCGTTCTCTATCTCTTTGGTTTTGGATCAAAAACCAAAAGTTTGTTTTAACCCTTGGGCAATTTGCTCAAATTCTCCGAATTCCAAATCATGGACAATGTGCCTTCACCGAAGATTGGTCTCTTAATTCTCTCTTCTACTTTCGTGAAGAAAATAGTCCATATTGTTCTCACATACCCTCCCCGGAAGATTTGAATCACATAATATGCAAACCTCGACCATATTACTCCGATCCAAACATTATCTTTACACGGGACATCCGAAAAGAGTACAAACCTCTTGCACTCATCCTACGTGAAAATATTTGGAGTCTTAGGGGAAATCGAGAAATCCTTCCTGCTTGTTGTGCTCACATAATGTATTGTTTGCTAACACAACAACCATACAATCTCGCTTACTTCTTCGCAAGGCGAATTGTAAATCTTCAAGGCTCCAAGAACAAACTCATCCCCTAATGGAATGTTCTTGACGCGCCTTTATCATAACATCATGTACTTCCACCCTCAATTTCAAAGTCCGTTGTACGTACTTGTGAACAAGATGATGGAACCTCTAAACACATCTCTCATGAAGACTTTCTTCATCCCTGAATCAGCAAACACTCATCAACCATTTGATGATCCTTCTAGCAAAAACGCTCAAGGAACTTAGTAATCTTTCAAATAGGATGAACCCTTAGTATTCATGCTTTATCAATGTAATCCAATTTCTTTCATGAAATAAAAAATTTTACATTTGATATCTTAGTGTTGGAACCTCTTTAACTAACATTGAAATATAATGCATTGTCAAAATCATTGCATACCTTTAGTAAAGGTTCTGCTTAGCAGATAGACGGATCCCAAAGGTTGTGCTAGACGGATCCCTACTCTTAGGGAACCGTGGGATCCGGAAAACAGAAAATGCAATTGCAATCATTGTATTTCAAACATGTCCTTAGAACACTTCACTTTAAGTTAAACATAGTGCCTTAAGGCAAATTGAGTCCTTATCAAGTTAAGTAGATCTTTCGTACTCACACATAACTCATCTAGATCACACTCAAGATGCTTGTAGATCTATCGTTTCACTTAAACCCATTACTCTTCCGCTCTCAAGTTCTCTCATCATTTCTCACATGATCCCTCACATCTAGCTTTGGAAATCTTTCAATTATGGCAAAATTGATCTTAATCATTCTTATCTCAAAATTAGTCAAAATTAATCAAATTCTAGTTTTTCCATCTTAAGCCTTTAGGATATTATCCAAAACATTATCCTAAGTCACTATCTGATCTCTAGGATCATTTAGCCCCATTTGACACTCTCAAAATCTTTAGTGTTATCTTTGTTCATTCATTGGTACTCATGAAAGTTCCAATTTCTTCCATAAAAGGCAATCATTTGCTACATCACTCATTACCCTTAAGTACTTAAGCACCTCTTCATTTAAGACACTTAGATGAACTGAAACACTCAAGAAGAAATAGGCATTAGACCTTACAAAACATCATTGCATCTTTTCCAAGCTGCTGAGAGACGGATCCCTAGGATTAGTGATGAGTGTGTAAATACTCATCATTTTTGGTCAAATCTAAACTGCAAAACATTTAAAAACACTCAGAAATGCACCAAAATACTGAAAATATCTCAAAATTGCGTTTTATATGTTTCAGATGCAAAATTATTGAAAACAAATGAAAAACGAACAAAGTTTGCATAATTGGCAGTTTCAGTCCCTCGACTTTCAAAAATTGGCAGAAATAGTCCCTGAGCACTTATTTTAAAAGAAAACTCACCAAATGTCCTTTTGAAATCATAAGTTGTCATAATTAGTCCTTTGGTGGAAAAAAAATTTTTCAAAAGTTTTGAGAAATTACAAGTTTAGTCTCCGGAGTTTCAGATATTGGCAAAAATAGTCCTTGGAAATGAAAAAAAAATGGAAAATACTTAATTCAGTCCTTTTACTATTAAAGATTGGCAAGAAAGTCCCTTATGATAATTTTGGAAGTTGGCAAGATCACACCTTGAAGAATTGGAAAATTACACATTTGGTCCTTGTGATTAATACCAACCAAACCTGCCTTTTGTTTTTAATAAACCCAAAACAAAAACAAACCCAATCCAATCCCAAAACCACAGAACCCGCTAACCTTTTTCCCTCCTCCCTTTCTCCTTTCTCCCACCAACTCTGCAAAACAATCTGCAACACTCAACTTCCCATACCCTATTCCCACTTCCCAAAAACAAATTTCCAAACTCCAATTAATACACCCTTTCCCCTGTCACAATTTCACCAGGACCCAAGTTGCCCTTTTCGCGCCAAAAATCCAAGCCAACGGTCAAGATCAATAGAGCCCAATCAATGGCCAGGAAAAGAACCAGAAACCCTAGTGGGGTGCTATAAAAGAAGAAAGAGACAGAAGTAGAAGATGTCACTGTCTTAGACCATTTCTTATTTTCTTGTAATCGTTTTTAAAAGTTTAGTGTAAAAGCTTTCTGGGATTCTTATTTTCTGTATTGCACAAGTTATTTCAGTCTTAATTCAAGAAGTTTCATCAATTAATTTTTAGTTTACTGCCTTATTTAGCTTTCCCGCCAAAACTGGTTCTTGTCAAAATTTAAGTTTTAATCTGTTTGAATGGTTCAAATTAGTTTGTTTAAGCTATTTAAAAATTAATTTAGTCAATTAGAGTAATTTCTGGGGTTTATGCATAATTTTTCTTAAAAAGTCTAATAAAGTCAACAAAAGTCAAATTACTGTAGCATAGCTTATAATCTGCTTATTTTAGTTAATAACTGCTTTTTATCACTTTATATTAGTGCTTCACTAGTTTAATCTGTCCTAGTTTGTGTTTATCTTTATTTCTTCAAAAATCATAAAAAGCCAAAAATAGCTTAAAGTTAGTTTAGATTGTTGTGTGCTTAATTAGTGTTGTAATATGTTAATTTAGCATAAATAGAAGTTACTTATTCAGTAGGAATCAAGATCTCTAGCTCAATTTAGTCAAAACTGCCCTGATTTGCAAATTCCAGAACTTAAGGGTGTGTTTGGGATAAGCTCATTTTGAGCTCAAAAATCAATTTTTTTTAAAGTTCTTAATTCAATCAGCATTAATTTAGTGTTAAAGTTAGTTTTGAAGCAAAAGTTTTCAGTTTTATAGAGTTTACTTGAGTTTTTGATAGTTTTCCAAATTTCAAGTCTTATAGTGTATTTTTGAGTCATTTTATTAAATTTGTAGTATTTTGTCTTTTTAGTTGTTAAAAGTGGTTCAAACAAGTTCCAATTGGTCTATTGCAACTGTCTAAAATCTGGTCCAACCCATTTTGGGTCAAAAATCAGTTTTTACCCACTTTGCATAGAGCAACTGTCACACAGTCCTTAAATGGCCAAACAGCTTCCATTTCTGCATTTTTAATTCACTTAATTTTAGTCCTTATTAGCTGAAATTTTGGATTATAGCACTTTGGTTGGTGGTTGTTATCCAGGTATTTTTAGTTTATTTTTAAAATTTTTCTATACTAGCTTAATTAGTGCTTAAAGTAGGTGCTATAGGGTCGTTTGGCATTAGATAGTTTGAACATGTTATGTTGCTTAATTCCCTCTAGCTTTTGCTTATCAGGTTCCAATCAGTTGCAGTAGCTTATTTCCAGTTAGTATAGGTTAGTTTTAGGAGTAGGTAGCTTATAGTGGCTTATGTTGCTTCTTGCTTATTTTCAAGTGCTTATTCTTAATAGTTTTGTGCCCAAATCATAGTTCCTGATCTCCACAGTAGTTTCTGTTATTTTTCCTGGGTTCTCAGTATTATTTTATCGTTAACTGGAAGTTTTCATATTTTTCACTGTTCATTTACTATTTTTCTGCACTTTATGTCATTTTCTAGCATTTTTAATTAGCATTTAATCCAAATAATTCAGAAAATATTTAGAAAAAAACAATTTCAATTTTCCTAGTTTTAGAAAAATCAAAAAGTGATAAAAAGTATTTTTCCAGATTTTTCTCAGCTAAATTAGTATTTTCTAGCATTTTTATTAGTTTTCAATAGTATTAAATTCATAATAAATTCATAAAAATTCAAAAAAAATGTGATTCCAGTTTCTAAAATTCTTTTTAGTCATTTAAGATTTTTTAAAAATAGTTTTGTAATTTTCTAGTTTATTTTCCTGATTTTTAGTATTTTAAGTCTATTTTAAATATTTAAAATTAGTTTTTAATTCAAATTAAATCAAGAAAAATCCAAAAAAATTAGTTTTAAATTTCCAATAATTTTCTTGCATCATTAGGATTGTAAAAATGTATTTTCCATATCCGTAGGTATTTTACTTCTTTATTTTCACGTTTTATTTCGTACATTCACGTAATTTTATTTAAACGTACGTTTTAGGTTTTAAACGTTAATCGATTTTAAATATAGAATTAAAATGACTTCAAAGTCTTTATTAGATTTAATTTTCTTAGTGTAATCAATCATAACCTTTTCCTATTCAATATTCACCCGATCACAGATTCGTTGTATTACAGTTTACACACCTCGTTGGGACTTAACGACCCGGGGATACACTAAACTCCTCTGGACTTAATTGCATTTTGTTCTGAGTTGTTTGACTTTTATGGTTGACCATTCGCAAGTGGTTGACTAATAAAAGATAGACCGTTTGGAGCGAATCAATTAGCCTAGGCGGATCCCTCAAAGGAGGGAACCGTGGGATCTGTATGACAGATTTATGTCAACTCTAGCCAAAACAATCATTTCAAGCTCATCTTGCTAACTTGAACACTCCATCTCATCTTAAATGAGTTCCTAGATTAGTACAACTCTGAAGTTGACTCTTGTTCATGTTAATCATCACATTCCAATGAATTTTAGTGGCTTAAGTCGTGAATGCACTTGCCAAATCCCTTGCTTTATAAACCATATTGTTAGGAATTCTAAAGTCATCATCTTCATCCTCATTTTCAGCACTTAGAAATCTTTACAAACCTCTTGAAATCATCTCATCACGAGGAAAACTTCAAGTGGTAACTCATCAACCAAAGAACCACCCAAGAAAATTACTCGTGTTGTACACGAAATATCTTCAACCGAATCATCTCCGGTCAAGTCCACAAATGCAAGGATTTCTCCTCCACCAATCAAACCAATCCCTAAAAGGATAGTACCCACAAAACTACCTATGCCAAACACCACCATACCTCCTAGGCCAAACAATCCCATCTCCACTAAACCATCACCATTGGTTTCTATAGCTATCTCATTCACAACTCCACTATCATCACCACACCTCTACAATTTAGAGGATTTGCCTCCTAGGCCGTCTCATCCTTCTCCACCGGCAACATTCTCCTCATAGGAGGAATAATGATACAAAATCAAGGTGTTGAGTCAACACTAGCTCCGGCTTCCTTTTCGCCATCACCATCATATAATCCCATTTGGATTTTGAGAAATTATCAAAGTCAACCACCCGACCATATGGAAGTTGACACTTCTCTACCACCACCATCATTATTGGTCGAGCCATCTTCAAATGTGCCTCCACCAATCCGTTCGTAGTTTGAGGCTCTCCAACCCGCTTCACTTGATCCTTCGCATCAAGCAATTTCATTTCTTCCACCACCACTACCTAGCCATGACAAATATTGTTATCATTGTCAACATGTTGAAAGTTTGATACATGAAGTACGAGAAGATCAACGTTTCATGTTCTATCACCTCCTCGAACGTTTTGACGAGATTAAACCTAAACAAACTTGAGCTAGAGGATTTTTAGTGGTGTCCTAGTATCAAACGTTACTTAGATAAGTCTAGTAATTCCAAGTCATGTATCGATCATTTTCTTAGCTTTTAGAGTCATGTATATCATACCTCTAGTTTTATTAAATGAAATTACATGCTACTTGCTATATTTCTGAGTATATGATTATGTTGTATAATACATATCTCACTTTGATGTTAACATTACTTGTTATATCACCATTGCTAAAATCAGTCATCAGCCAGACGGATCCCTTTAAATTTGCCTAGACGGATCCCTACAAGGAGGGAACCATGGGATCCGTGAGACAGAAAACTATTTCTCTACTAACTTGAGTCATATTTGCAGGAAATTATGCATTATACTTGTTTTCTAATCTTTGTTTTGTAGTTATTCAATTTACACATGAAGACTTTAACACTCTAAAGCTAGGGGAGCTTTGTGTCAAAGCAATACATTGCAAAATCACTTGCAATATTAGGATTACATTTCATGACGTCCCTTTGCAAAGTTGCAATCATCAAGGGGAAGCTTATTCGTCACATAGACGAAATCTTTTTGCAAACTTAGTTGGAAATGAACTTTCTTAGTATTATTTTTCTTGACGCCCTCACATAGGGATGGACTCGTCAAGGGGGAGTTAAGACGAGATCCTTTCCCGTTACTTGCTCTCTACTTTTTCTTTCTTTTATGTTTTTCACATGTTTTTCTTAAAACAATGTGTTAGTTTCCTTTCGAAGCTCTTTTTGTTTCGACAAAAAGGGGAAGAAGAAAGTAAAAACTACAAATTCAAACCTTTACGAATTTTAGTTTTTCCTTAAAATAATTTTATATTTTGTCATCAATAAAAAGGGGGAGATTGTTAATACAAATAAGCCGTAAAAACGTTTATTTATATTTTACGATCTTCTAATGTTTTGTCGATAACAAACGTAAAATCATTTTAACGAAACAAATAAAATACGTAAAGGTTTGAGCCAATAGTTTTCTAACACACTTACGTTTTCACATAAAACACTAAAACATGTATAAGTGATTTTATGATTTAGTAATACATATATACAACAACTAGTGTTTACATATTGGGCAAATATATACATAACTAGTATGTATTATATAATGGGTAAATAACTACAACCCATGGAGCATATCCATAACCCATGGTATTGACCCATACCCACTTGACTAGATACATTGAACTCATTAGATACATTGTATCTAAAGAAATACCCATGGATCAACCCATAACCCATGACCCATGACCCATGACCAAAATACCCATGGGCAAAGAAGAGCGTCCCACAGATCCCTAGCTTTACGCTAGACGGATCCCTTAAGGGAGGGATCCGTGGGATCCGGGGAACAGTAGGCATTTTCTCTCTATAAATAGTGAGCCATTTCTTCATTGTTTCTCACCCCTTTCTCACATACTTTCTCCTTGAGTTAAAAACTCTCTAACCCCATATCCAAGTGATCTATGTTTGTAGTTTTGTTTTTGTGTGATTCTCTAGGTTCCTCTTAAAGGAGAGATCACCACCTTTGAAGTCAAGCAAACTCAAGTCCATGAGTTGCCATGCTTCCTCAGTCAAGCAAACTGAAGTCCTCTTGTTGATGGTTCTTTTCTTTCTCTGAGAAGTGTAGTGATGTCTCAAGTGTCAAGACGAAGACATTAGTGAAGAGTGTCGATCGTCCGTATTGTAGGCATTAGTGAAGGGTGCCTAGAAGTCAAGTCACAAGATATTAGTGAAGGGTGTCTTGAAGATCTAGTTAAAAGCATTAGTGAAAGGTGCCTAAGATGTACATTCGATATGGTGTGTTTTGATGTACAAGATAGATTAGTATTGGATCCAAGGATATTGATATCCTTGATGATGTTGTAATAAGGAGTTGGTCTCTTTTTGGGATTAGGTGTTGTGTAGTGTTGGGTAGTAGTTCCTCCATTGTAATGGAACTCGGTACTTAGCCTAGTACCAGATAAAGGGTAGGCGACGTTGTGCTAGGTGTAGTTCACCTTGGTGTGAAAGAACCCGGTGGTTAGCCTAGTACCGGAAAAAGAGTAGGCAACGTTGTGAAGATTTCTCCACCATAAGGAGTCGGTGTTATGTAGTGATTACGAACTCTCGAGTAGGTGACTCGGGGAGTGGAGTAGGGCAAGGAAGGTGTCCTTGTAGTCGAACCACTATAAATACTCGCGTTGTGGTTTTGTGCTTCTTACTCTTTATCTTTTCATTACATATTTATATTTCTATATGTTTTTTTATCAACATCCAACACACATCCAAATAGATTGACCTAAGTCGATCTAAATAGTTTAAAACAAGTTTTAATTGGCAAAACTATTCAACCCGCCTTCTAGTTTTCCACAGTACGCATATTCTTGTTTATGTTAATTAATTATTCGTTAATCTTTCCTATGCGCTTCCGCATGTATTCTTTGATGTTTTGTGTTTTATATTTGATTGTCATGATATATAATTCCTACACCTTTTCTCATCGATAATCCTTGTTTGAAAACTATTTACGTCACACAATCACACGTACTTTGTAGATGAAGACGTAAGTGGTCCAAAGGACCCATCTGAACGTCACGAGACGGACGAAGAACATTGTAAACTATTATTATGCGGCAAGAATTACGACAAGCGAATCTTTTTTTATTAAACAACCCTTTTAGTCAGCGGCCACCGCTAAGAATCAAGCATGTGCCACCAACCCAGATATCGCGAGATAGGGTAGTGTAAGTGGCTATGATACGTGGCACCTAGGTCGGGTATAGCTCAACGTCTCATCTTTTCATGACGTTAAATATAGTAATTGGGGTAATATAAATACGATCACCTTAGTTGATTCATTTAACACACAACATTTACAACACGTTTTACTCTCTACATTATTTATTAGGCCTTCGTCTTTTACCCAACCTTACTCTCACATCGGAGCTTTGTCTTGAGACAAAACCCGAGACGAGGCTAACACATGTATGTTATCTGTGACAAATCAACCCGGGGTGTGACAACAACGCTTCCGAACGATTTGATGCACAATAAGCACGGTGAGCAGTTTATTGCTTTTACAAACTGGCGCCATTCGTGGGACCTGAACCCACGACCACGTTTAAGAAATGCCATACCCCACCCTTCGGTATCCTTTAAGACCGGACGTAATCCTGGATACCTCCAATGAGTAGTAAGCCTCGCCATGTACAAAAGTTCGGGAAGAGGTCTTCGAAGGTCAATTCGTTCGGTACTAAGAAGATCAACATCCCGTTGGTAGAAACCGAAGGTCGGCTTGGGATCAGTGACGTTTGAGACATGATGAAACACCCAAGAATAATATTAAAATACGTAGCCTTTACGCTATCAAGACTAAAGGCTCTTTATGTCGTAGGCGTCTCAAATATACAATTCCTCCACATTTCACTTTCGCTTATACCCAACATGAAAATCTGCAAAATTAAACACAAAATTCATTTACATTAACATGAAGGTATAGGTACATAGTTTTCTTTCAAAACGGATTGAAACAATATTACACAAAATATGAGTATTAACCCAAACACCCTTTTTACCCATTTCCATACTTTGTATTGACACCTTTACATACACAATAAACTAAAATTTACTTGAAATGACTAACATTTTACAAAGACCATTACTTAACCAAAATGTGGGGGTTTAAACTTGATTTCAACATTGATTCAAAAGGTATGCTTGTCTTCTAAGTACAAAATAGGCAAGTAAAATCTACTTCACCACTTCATTCCTCATGAACTTGGCCATTACCTTTATCTTGGGCACTTGAGCCTACAAAAACATGAACAATAAAAAAATTTAAGCATTAAATCTTAGTAAGTAAATTGCTAAGAATCAAGCATGTACCACCAACCCAGATATCGCGAGATAAGGTCCTGTAAGTGGCTATGACGCGTGGCACCTAGGTCGGGTATAGCTCAACGCTTGGTTTAAAATTGCGTTTTGCGATCCAATGCGTTAAAGGTCCTAGAGGCCGATGCGTGATGCGTGTTGCAAATGCGAGCGCATTTTGGACGTGATGCGTTTTGTATTAAAAAGATACAAAAGTTATTTATACATAGTATATTAAACAAAGTACCAAGTAAATGCAATAAATATACAAATAAGTCAATAAGATTATAAACAAATATGCAATTAATCTATTTTTAAAACAAACAAGTCAGTAAGTCATGACACAAAATAATTTGAAACAACATTATAAACATCAACGAATTCTTTTTAAGCGAGACCCTCCATCTTTAGTTACTTTCGAAAAGAATAAACATGTAAGTTTATTCTTAATCTTTGGATCTTGAATTCCATAAACTCTGCCTGGATCCTTGTTATTGTTATCGAACAATGTTAGGTTCCCATTTTAGTAACACAAGCATCAATAGAAGAAAAAGATAAGAAGAGATCGGATGAACACAATCACAAACACACGAATAAGAAATAAAGAAAGGTTATGCGTAGGTGAATAATGAAAGTGAACAACCAACCTTCAATAGAAGGTTTACAAGAGGTATTTATAGGGCAAGGAGCTAGGGCAACACATCTAGACTCCTTTCCTTCTTATGGGCTTGGGCCAAGGCTTATGGGCCTTCTACATAAGCCTTAGCTTAATAACAAACATAAAGGCCATATTAAGCTAACTATTATATATGAATCACTAACACTTGAATTAAGGTTTAGGAGTGATTCCAACAATCTCCCCCTAAGTGTTGGTGATGAATGAAAGAGTGATAAATGTTGTATGTGCTGATGTAATAGTAGCTTTGACGTCTTCTGACATTCTTCTTTCTTGTGAGAAGAAGTGTCTTGATTTGAACAATCTCCCCAGTGTAGAGAAATTGATTCCTTTGAAGTATTCTGCTTTGACTTCATCATTTTCTTTGTTCTTTAATCTTTGTTCTTTGTGATGGTAGTGATAGTATGTTGTTGTTGTCTGCATCAGGTCTGCTTCGTTGCTCCAGTGTCTCCACGTCTTTCTTCAACATGCTCACACGCTCTTTAACGTTGGATTTCAGTACTGATGTAGTTCTCTTAGTCTTTAAACTTTGTAGATTCTTTGACTTGACGAAGAATCATTCTGACTTTGTGTTGCCTTTTGAGAGAACTTCCATTAGTGATGTTGTTGGTATGAGCATGTGAAGAATCTGCACGATCAGTCCGCTCCAGAGCTTCCATAAGAAGAAAACATAAGAATGGTTAGTGATAAGCGGATTCCAGCACTTACAAGTTCGAACTTCGAGAGTGTTAACAGCATAGTGTGAAAACACAACTCTAATCCTCACAAAGGCTGTTCCTGAACTGGAGTCCCACAAGTGAGATAACACGATGTACCGAAGTACACCTACAGTTCAGATGAGTCGTTGAGGTACACCAAAGCATCACCTCACGACTGAAGACCGTTTGAGACACACTAAGCGTAATCCACGGGGAGTTACCGAAGTGACTTGCTGTCAGGGCTGTTTGATGTTGACCCTGGCAGGAGTTTCCATTCAATCACTGAGGATCACACATGTGAACCTCTCATAAATGTTCTCGACAGATTGCTAAGATCTGTGAAGGACACGATAATATATCACTTGCGTTCTTATTGTTGAACGACAAGCGATGATTTGTCAAGTGTACCTAAGAGATCTTTTGATGAATCTCGTGGCTCTAGACTCAATAGTGCACTTTGGTTTTCCTGAGCGGAGACTAGGGAGAGGGTCTCCTTCTTCAATACCAGTAATCTCTAAGAGAAAGCCGATAGTTTACGTAGGGTTCCCTGTGAAAATGAAACAAGCTTCTGTTGGGAGAAACTTGAGTGGCTAAGAAGGTTTAGTGCATGCGTCACTGGGTCCATAACGACTTTTATCTTCAATACCGGTGTCATCTAGTGATGACCAATAGCATATGAATTGAACCCGGTGTCTGCCCTAAGTTGAATAATCTGGAGGGCTATTTCTTTTCACCCTTTTCTTTGCATTTCTTTTTAATTCTTCAACTCCTTCTTTCTCATATTCTCATATTCTCCTTTTTATAATCATACCTAAGGATTTCTAAGTACTAACTATTTGTGATGTCCTTGGGTAGATCCCTGCGGCTCTGGCGGATCATAGGACGGTTATTCCTAACCTTAGTCACCTTATAACACCATGACTAACCTATGTTGCCATAAAACCATTTTCTTGAAAATCTCTCAAAGTGTTTGTGAATGAAAAACATTTTGTACCACTGTGAGAGTTTTATCTTTTTGCAGAAATACTCCCCCTCCACACGTGCTTAAGTGTTTAGACAGAAATCTGCACGGTGAGAGAAGAGCGCGCACTTTTGAATTGATCGACTCAAGATAGACAATCCCCCGCGAGACACGGTTACGTTGCATAGTTAAAGAGTTACATTGTCAGCTTTTAGGTGACAACTAGCTCTAATAACTACCTTGAAGGTGTGGACAAACCTCGAAAGGTTGTCAAACCCGTCAAAGTTCATGTCTATCAAGATTTTCTCGAATGGGTACAATCTACTCGGATAAGTCTAGGAAGACAAATCTTTTTGATTTATGACATTTCAGAGCTCGTCAAATCAAGGGTTAAGTCTTATCACACGAAGATTCAATATCAAATCAACAAATTTCTTATGACATTAATTTTCTCCCCCTCAAAAATGGCATATAAATGTTATTCTTGATAACGTTTTGATATTAAATATGACCATTTCGAGTTTTGTGGGAAGATTTCCACGAAGAACATATTGTTGAACAAAGATTTTAGCAAATACTCCCCCTCAACAAGTAATACTAACTTTTGAGGTTTTGAAAACGTAAGGGGAAATACTTGTTCTTTTGAGCAAAACTTTAAAATATGAAAGTTTTGATAAGTTTTACTCAAAAGTAAGAAGCTTTCGCTCCTTTTATAAGGATTGTGGCACTGAAGCGTACCACAGAGTCCTTTCATTACAAGAACGAGTTGTACACTGTTATGTGTGCACAAGCCATCGCCATTAAAAAAAATTACACATCCAAATCAATTTAGAAAATGAAACAGTTTAAGGGGTACAAGGTAGTCCAGCAATATTTCCAGGCATGCAAACAGGGCGTTGATAGCCTGTGAGAGTAATCCTGGGACGACCACCTACGAAGCTCTCCAGAGTTCTGAACTGGTCCCTTCTATACAACCTTTCATCGATCCGAGTGATGATCCTCTTAACATCCCGTCTCTCCTGAGAATTCCATCGCTTTGGTGACCCGATGCCTTCATGTATCGCCTTCAACCTATAAGCCAAGCCGTCCCTGACTTTCTTCAGTGTGTGAGCCCCAAACTTATGAAGATCTCTACACGCCATCAAGCAGTTGTGTTGTAGTTCACTACGGTAAACTACTCCAAATGGTTTGCTGATGAGAGTGTATTGTGGAAGATGGTTGATGTCAGGAAGTTCTAGCTGAGGTCTGGTGAGGTTGACACGTGTCTGATACGATTTCTTCGTATCACTAGGTCCTTGCACATCTTCTAAATGTTGAACGACAAATTAGCATAGTCTGTGCACAGTTGGAGTGGTCTGGAGTCGATCTTGAAGGACTGTAGTTGGTAGAAGGTGTTATGTGAGAGTAGTCGTTTGGTAAACCTCATCAAATGGCATCACTTGATGTTGTGTTGACGAACTACCGCACATCTCTAGAAGTATTCAAACCCCGAGTGTGTGACTTCTTTCAGTCCCTGCCGAACCGAATATCCAACTTCCGCTATGTACTTCCGTAGCCCAGTGGTTTCGCTACCTTAAGAGTCCTCTCTGCCCTACAATTCTCCTAGTAGTGAGCCTAGCTACTTTCCAACATATCTTCCCTGGTCAAGTCTTGAGACCTCTCGAAGCATCCACCAGCAGGGTCCT
>BPTQ01000008.1:136496092-136577960 GCA_019973895.1 Chrysanthemum seticuspe
TCCTTTTGTGCAACGAAAGTGACGGCTTTTGAATAGTTAAATGGTTTTTTATAAACAACCTTTTCTAATTTTGATCGACTCTCTTCTTCTGCATCTAATTCCTCTTGACGGTTATATTCAACAACACTCATAATTGAATCATCAACTCTATGTTCTACACTATAAACTTCAGGATTTGGTTTGAATGCTTTGTTTGAAAACTTAGGTTTGTAATCAGCAAGATTCGGTCCATATCCATTTGGATTTGGTTTGAAAGTAAACTTTTGAATCGTTGTGATTGATTCACCATGTTTATAAACAACAGTTCGGAACTCTTTGATTTTGTTTTGTAAGTCGACAATTTCCTGAAGATAGTCATCTATTCGTTTCGTGGAATGCTTTTTGTACTCAGAGAACTGTTTTTGACAAGTTAACAACTCAGACTTGGCTTTTTGAGTTTCCAAAGTAAGAGCGTTAAGTTGTTTTTGATGTTCATGTTTCAGTTGTTCTATTTGAGACAACAAAGCATTCTTCGATACGGCTAGATCACGAATATGTCGTTCTAAATATTTTTCGTTTTGATGTGATTTAGCAAAAGCGGCTTCAAAACCTTTTTCACGGTTTTCTTGAGTTTTGAAAAAATTGAGTTGCCGTTTTAAGCATTCAATATCCCTTGTTAACAGTGCATTTTTACTGTGTAATTTCTGATTTAATGCATAACATTCATCCATTCGGGATTGTTGGTCTTTAAGTAAGAGATCAATATCTGGACTAGGCAAAAGTTCAGCGTGTTCAACGTGAGTCACAACATGATCATTATTCAGATCCTCAAGTATAACCACTGAGTCAATTTGAGTATCAAAGGTAATCGTAAGATCATCTTGATCGTCAAATGTAACTACGGGGTCTAGTTGAGAATCGTCAGAATGAGATGTGGACGACACATTTTGAACATTCTGAGTCTTGCCGGATTCAGATGTTGGCTGAGTTATTAGATCAGTGATGAAAATGGTTTGTTCGGGTACCTGAGACAAGCCATCAATGTCATACACTGTGCCTGTGTCACTCATGTGGAGAGCTTGCATTTGTGCCATCAACATCACTGCTGCATTAGCTTGCAAGTCCTCCATATCATCATTTGAGTCTGCATCTGCCATAAAGCTCTGTTCTTTGTTTGTGAGAGTTCCACCAGCTTCATCCTTAAGAGCCAAAAGTAAAGCCTCCTTGTGATAAGCACTGCCCCTAGTCCTCGGCTTTGGGCATGCATTAGCCAGGTGTCCCTTCTCATTACAGTTGTAGCAGCGAAGACCATTTATCACATTCTGAGCATTTCCCTGTTCAACCACTTGAGCTCTCTGTTGTTGTGGAGCACCCATGTTATTCCTTCCCATAGTATTAAACCTTTGACCACCTCCCATCTGACGACCATAACCACGATTCTGAACTTCAACTCGTCCATTGTTCACAACAGCCTGATTCCTTGTGTTTGATGAGGAACGAATGCGATTGTTGGATTTGTTTGTATAACGGCCAAAAGCTTTAGCAATCATAACAAATCCTTGTTGCAATGCATCGAAAGCTTCGGAGTCCTCATTAGCTTCACTGTAAAGTGCTTGATCATTGTTGTTGTTGTATAGAACCAATTGAGTTTGTTGAGATTGTTGATGTGACGGATCATATGGTGTAATTGTTGCAGTTGGTTGAGGAGCGGGTTGAGGAGCAGGTTGAGGAGGATAACTAGTTCGAGCCCACAAAGCAAGTTGTTGATTATCCGGAAGTGAAGGTGAAACAGTTTGGCCACGGATAACCCTTTCCTTATCAACTTCTTTTTGATGAGGCTTTAAATAGCCGTACAACAATCCGTATGTAGCATGATGAAGATTCTTCGCTTGACGGATGAAAATGACATACTTTT
Source organism: Chrysanthemum seticuspe (assembly GCA_019973895.1). Lineage (NCBI taxonomy): Eukaryota > Viridiplantae > Streptophyta > Magnoliopsida > Asterales > Asteraceae > Chrysanthemum > Chrysanthemum seticuspe. Next base: position 136,497,987 of record BPTQ01000008.1, read on the forward strand.
CCCATTCAGGACCAAGACTACTCAGGAACTTAGTATTAACTGCAATTCTTGGCATGATGATGTTGTGTTTGTCCAAATCATTGATGATGTCTGAGAATCGATGATGATAAGACTCTAGTGTCTCTCCAGGTTCAATCATGAAGTATTCATAGGCCAAGTAAATTTTGGATTCCATATCCTCTTGATTGAGTTCAGTGCCTTCCATGAGAAGATGAATATGTTCCCATATTTTCTTTGCAGTCTTTTGAGCATCAACACTTCGAAGGATTGGATTTGGTAATCCTAAAAGGATATATTGCATTGCTAGCTCATCAGCTTCGTAGTGTAGAAGTTCATCACCAGAAAGGTCAGCAACAGTTGCAATGTTTGTGAGATCATCTCTTGGTGGAACAACATTTGGATCTTCGGGTGTAACGACAAGAGGCATCTGAAATGGTCCTTCCAAGATGACCTTCTTTAAGAACTTTTCATGTGGCTTCTTTAGATCACAAAACCTAAAGAACCTAATCACCCATTGATCATAGTTTCCGGGAGTGAGCATTGGAGGTCTATCACGTGATCCTGCCTCATGAATGGATTGTTGTCTACTTAAAGCTTCACACATCTTTGCAAACCAAGTTGGTTCCTTCATAGTGTTCCTGGATGGATGTTGATTGTAAACATTTGTGTAAGGTTGTACTTGAAGACTAGGTGGTGGTTGAACCATTTGAGGTGGAATTGCTCCTTGTTGTGGGTAATGTTGTTGATTAAATTGTTGTTGATAAATTTGTTGTTGTTGATTAAATTGTTGATGTTGTGGACTTAGTTGTTGTTGTTGTTGTTGATTATAAGTGTAAGGAAAATAGCTAGAGTATGGTGGTTGTGACATATTGAAAAACTTGTATTGTTAAATGGATCTTTGTAGTCGAATGAAACGTTGTTGATGAAGTATCCGTAGGCGTAGAAATGGCAAGTGTAGGAAAAGTAACACTTAAGCGTAAAAACACCAAACTTACGCGTAAAAAGTGATATTTACGTGTAGGATTAGCTTACGCGTAAGAATTGAGAAACACTAAAGTTATGCGTAAACTGAAAGTTAGGCGTAGAAAACTTAGGCGTAGGATTAGCTTATGCGTAAGACAAAGCTTAGGTGTAAGAAAAATCTTATGCGGAAAGAGTTCTACGCATAAGTTTGAGCTTATGCGTAAGATTAGGGTTTTGCCCAAAAAATCCTTTACACTATCACAGTGTAAAAGATAATTCGAAGTGTTTTCAGGCTTATCCAAGCAAGAAAACACTGAGTAAACCACGAAAACTGAAGATCGATCCAAGGAAAAGTTACGCGTAAAATTAGGGTTTTGATACGCGTAAAACTTGACCAAAAATGATTTCTGCCCAATGATGTTTCTAAACCAGATTTTTGTGATGAAACAGCTTCAATATCACTAAAATAACACAAAAGTGTGAAACTTGAGGATCCAAAACTTCTAAACACCTTATGCGTAGAAATAAACCCACGAATAAAACCAAGCTTAAAAACAATGATCCACACGTAAAGTTTGAAACTTTTTGCCAAAAACAGATATTTTAACACCTAAAAACGTTGAAAGTATAAGAATCTTGGATTAAAAAGTGTAAAAAATAAGTTTTTAAGCGTGACAAAGTGAGAAACCGTTTTACGCGTAAAACCAAAAACACTAACTTTAAAAACAAAAGCTTTTCACCCAACTATTTGGCGAATGATACCACTGTCAGGTTCCCATTTTAGAAACACAAGCATCAATAGAAGAAATAGATAAGAAGAGATCGGATGAACACAATCACAAACACACGAATAAGAAATAAAGAAAGGTTATGCGTAGGTGAATAATGAAAGTGAACAACCAACCTTCAATAGAAGGTTTACAAGAGGTATTTATAGGGCAAGGAGCTAGGGCAACACATCTAGACTCCTTCCCTTCTTATGGGCTTAGGCCAAGGCTTATGGGCCTTCTACATAAGCCTTAGCTTAATAACAAACATAAAGGCCATATTAAGCTAACTATTACATATGAATCACTAACACTTGAATTAAGGTTTAGGAGTGATTCCAACAAACAATGATGTTGAACGTGGAAAATTAGAGTCCATCGTATACATCTACATGATGACGTAATAATGTATCAAAAGGTATACTTATAAGTTATACCCGTGGCTAAAAAAATTAATTCATTGATAACTAAATCAATAACAAAAGTCAAAACTAAAAATTTTAGTCAAATTTGAATCACACATATGAGTTCAAGCTCAATTATTTAACGTATATTATTATGTATGATCAAATAACAATAATAACTCTTGCACAACATGAAACTGGAATAAGATGATTGTTTCGAGATTTCAAATCATATTAATGGTGCATGATCTTGAACCGAAGGGTAATTTGGATTTCGTTATTGTGTTTTTTTCGGACGTCTCTAAACAACTTCTAGTTTTCAAAGTGCATTAAAATATTTTTGCTTATTCTAAATGGTTTATTTTTTCCAAAATGATGTAAATTCCATATTGCGACAATTGCGACCGTTGCTAGCATTACAAAAATGCGGCAAATTGCGGTCTAATGTGAGCACATGTTGGGATGGCCTCGCATTAGGCACCATGATGCGAAATCCTAAATGCAATGCAATGATGCACACAATTTACGCAATGATACGCGCATTTTTAAACCAAGGCTCAACGTCTTATCTTTTCATGACGTTAAATATAGTAATTGGGGTAATATAAATACAACCACCTTAGTTGACTCATTTAACAAACAACATTTACAACACGTTTTACTCTATACATTAATTATTAGGCCTTCGTCCTTTACCCAACCTTACTTTCATGTCGGAGCTTTGTCTCGAGACAAAACCCGAGACGAGGCTAACACATGCATGTTATCTGTGACAAATCAACCTCGGGTGTGACAGCAAGGCTTCCGAACGATTTAACGCACAATAAGCACGGTGAGCAGTTTATTGCTTTTACAAACTGGCGCCATTCGTGGGACCTGAACCCACGACCACGTTTAAGAAATGCCATACCCCACCCTTCGGTGTCCTTTAAGACCGGACGGAATCCTGGATACCTCCAGTGAGTAGTAAGCCTCGCCATGTACAAAAGGTCGGGAAGAGGTCTTCGAAGGTTAATTCATTCGGTACTAAGAAGATCAACATCCCGTTGGTAGAAACCGAAGGTCGGTTCGGGATCAGTGACGTTCGATTCATGATGAAACACCCAAAAATAATTTTAAAATACGTAGCCTTTACGTTATAGAGACTAAAGGGTCTTTACGCCGTAAGCGTCTCAAATACACAATTCCTGTACATTTCACTTTCTTCCAAAACTGGACTTATACCAAACATGAAAATCTGCAAACTTAAACACAAACTTCATTTACATTAACATGAAGGTATAAGTACATAGTTTTCTTTCAAAATGGATTGAAACGATATTACACAAAATATGAGTATTAACCCAAACACCCTTTTTACCCATTTCCATACTTTGTATATGATACCTTTACATACACAATAAACAAAAATTTACTTGAAAACACTTAAGTTATCAGAAATGACCAACACTTTACAAATGACCATTACTTAACCAAAATGCGGGGGTTTAAACCTGATTTCAACATTGATTCAAAAGGTATGCTTGTCTTCTAAGTACAAAATAGGCAAGTAAACTCTACTTCACCACTTCATTACTCATGAACATGTCCATTACCTTTATCTTGGGCACTTGAGCCTACAAAAACATGAACAATTAAAAATTTAAGCATTAAATCTTAGTAAGTAAATTGCATAACTATGTTATAATCTTATGACCCAAACACTATGATCATCACATACCTTTAGCTAGTTTTAACAACTAAGCTAAACAAGTATAGGAAGCACATAAACATAACTACCAACCTAAGTTGACCTTACCACATCCAACATGAAGTTAGACCTATTCCATATCCAACATAAGTAGGACCTAAACCACATCCAACATATTCCTTAGCTAGTCAAAGACTAACTAACTAATCCTAGCATTGGATCCAAGATAGCTAATTCTTGTTTCCTATACCCTTAACACATAAACTCAATATCATAAAACATTAAGATAAAGCTATACATAACAAGTTAAACCAATTTTCTTACCTCAAAACTCGGCTACTCTATCACGAAATGCCAACACCAAATCACTTGATTCCTAAACAAGAATCACTATCAACATAAGCATTTACTTATTACATAACAAAAGGGTTTTACACTACATCTCTACATGCCAATTACTTCTTAACATCCTTATAATCACCTATTATGATCATATGGGAAAAAAATAATAATAAAAATAAAAAATCAACAACTAAACATAAACCATTAAAGGAACTTAATTCTTTAACAATATTATGTCATCAATTTGTCTCAAATACCTCTTTACCCAAAATACCCAATTTGACATGCATGAACCCTAACTTCAGTTACGCAAATTAACTTAAATTGGACATTCATACCTTTTGGGGATGGTGGTTAGGCACTAAGTTCTTGAAAAGATGCACTAATTCACTATAAAAAATCACTAAGAATTGGTTTCCCTCTTGTTCTTGCCTTTATCTAACATCACCACACAAACGCTTTGATAAATGAGGAAAGTTGTGGAATGTGGTGGATATTTGGTTTATGAAATCTGGACTTAGTTTTCATATTTTCCATTTTTAGTCCCTCAAGTCTCACGTTCTTAATAATGGCCACGAAAAACTTACTAAATCAAACATACATATATTTTGACTTTTTGTTTGACTTTTAACTTAATACTTATTGACTAACCAACCAATTAAAGTATTTGAACACAAAAATGTAATAGTCAAACTAATACTAGGACATTTTATAATAAAAATACCTCAACGGATTTCGGGGTGTAATAACTAGTATCTCAAAGGCATGGCGATCGGAATGGCTATTCTATCTGTAAGGAAAGACATGTCCTTCCGATGCTTGATCTCGGATATAGTCTCATTGAAATAGTAGACGAATCCCTGACCACTATGTCTCTCAAACAAAAAACATTGCCCTTGTTTACTTAAATTATAAAATTATAGAAAAAGGGTGACTGTCGGATTATTATTCAGACTACGGCAATATAGTTCAAAGTTGTTTGATCGGTAAAAAGCATGTCAAAACTAATTGAGGAAAATGTACTTTAAAGTGCTTGATAACGGCAATCAAAAAAGTGGAGAAAGAAATCCTAATATCGTACAACTCAAAAAATCTGGGTATAGATCTGAATGGCATCGTGAGGGAGTTGGTCCATCGACATCCCGATCGGAGGCAACTATGGATAGAAGTCGAGAGGGATAGCAAACTCTTGCATCATCCACAGGATGTCCCGTTCGTCCATCAATGACGTAATAGTTTGCATATCTAACTTAGGATTTACAAGGTCCATGACAGGGGAAGGTTCTTCAGCCATTAAGGTTTCCGAGAGGCAGAGTTTCCCAATGATAAAAGAAAGAAAAAGAAAAAGCGCACTTAGTTCAAATTTTGACACGGTAGTATGCTTTTCGGTTGAGGGGGTAACAGTAAAAGTAAAATTAAAAAAGGGAATGAATGGGTAGGGGATGAGAAGGGTAGACAAAATGTAATATCGGTGTAGAGGAGGATGTGGCACATTGCAAGCCACGCGATTGGAATATCTAAGATCCGTGTCATAATTACAAGTTCCTAGGTTATTAAACTATTTAACTTATTAGTCATAAAGGCTTATCTTCCGGCTCGACTCTCTGACACCCTATTTATGACTTTCGGATATGATCTTCGTAAGATCACCAAATTTAAGACTTTTTTCTTTAAAAAAAAGAGCAAAAACTACGGTCATAATATTACATCGTTAGTCTTTAGCCAAATATTGCAATTTTCGAGGGGACATGATGATGTAAGTGGTCCGAAGGACACGTGTTCGAAGGACCCACATCTAAACGTCGCCAGGCGAATGAAAAACATCGTTGACGATTATTACGTGGAAAGAATTATGTGTCATAGACTCGTAGGCGAATCGTCTCCAACAATTGTTTTACACAGCGATCACTGCTAAGTACCAAGAATGCGCCGCCTACCTGGATATTGCGAGATATGATCCCCCACGTGGCCATGACACGTGGCACCTAGGTCAGGTATAGCTCGGCGGCCCATTTTTTCATAATGTCAGGTACAATAATCGTGGTAATATAAATACAAACACCTTTGTTGATTCATTTAACATAACATTAACTACAAATTTACTCTCTACATTAATGACTAGCTCTTCGTCTTTTACCCAACCTTACTCTCACATGCCGGTGCTTGGTCTTAGGACAAAACTCGAGATGAGGCTAACGTGTGTCTGTTATCTGTGACATATTCACCCATGGTGTGAAAACAAGGTGTCTGAAAGCCCTAACACACGATAAGCACGAGGAGCAGTTTATTGCTTCTACATTAGATAAAAGTTAAAATAAACCAAACTTACTCACGAGACGCATAATAAACTGGCCACTTTGAAATTGCTTAAGTTTACGCGTTTGATACATATACAACTTTCTGTTTTTTCTTTTAAGAAATGTGATGTTATGATTAGCAGGATGCAACTTTAAAGTGGCATACCATAAAGTTAGTATTGATATGTCACAATAGTTAATAGTATTCTTAGAGAAAAGAAGTCTGAAAGAACATTGTCTTCAAGTGGACTCACTTTTAAAACAAAAAGAAATACCAGCATAATATAGATGGTAGCCTAGGACACACCATAAAACAGAAATTATATGTTCAAATGCCGTTCCCATGTTCTTTTGGTCATGGATTTATCCGCCACAGATACATTTTCCTTTGTGAGTTGATTGTCTCTCATGTTAGCCGTAATATCCTCCACAGATACATTTTCCTTTCTGAGTTAATTGTAGCACGTCATAGTCATTGTGCTTTACATTGAAAAATCACCAATTCCAAGTCCAACCAGAATAAGTCCAAGTTGATAACCCTTATTACAGGGCATAAAGAATCATAGGAAAACGAATGTTATGCATAATAAATCATTGAAAAAAAGTATATTATGCATGGATCATAAGGGGACATGTATATTATGCATAATAGGTTTTTTACTTGTTCGTAATTCAAAATGAATAAAAATTATAAACACATAGAGCTATCTTTATAAGTCATAATTTTGTGGTGGTTATGATATTCGTTTTTTTAGGTAAGCATTCAACAATAATACTCCAGAGTCCAGAGGCCCAGAGCTGATAAAAAATTCTACACCTACAAGTTGAACTGTTGAAGTCATATACGCTTGCCATAATTTCTGGATTCTTATAACCCACCATCAAAACTACATATGTTCACTTTTGCAAGTGAAGATTTCTCAATGTCATAGTAATATAAATGTAATAAATAAAAAAGAACCCATTTCCCCCTAACTCCTATAAACTAGTAATGAAACAAAGATTTCTTACCTTTGCAAAAATCTAAACAAAATAAAAATTCATTCTTTACCACCCCCATCACCCAAAATTAGAAAGAAAATTAGTCTCTTTTTCAAAAGCAATTGCCTGCATATTTTCTCCATTTTCAACAAAATTATGTGCATCTAGCTCGATTCTTGATCTTTAACCTCCCCAATTTTGGCACATTTTCTTTAGACCAACGAGATGTGGGTCTCTGTTGGAATCTCTACTCCGTTTTGTGATGTGTGGCCATGAGAATTATGATGCAAAATTGAGATATGTTCGGATCTTTTTAATGTTTTCAAAGGTATTTTCCCGATGATTTCCAGATTCTTCCTTCGAGAGAAATGACCATGACAGTAACATCATCATGGTATTTCCTACGGTCACCTTGTGGGATATCCAACAATTCATGCAAATCCATTCCTGCAGGGAGATGTGGAAATTTTTGTTTAGAACATTCGGCAATAGCGGAAGGTGGCACAATCCCTTAACTTCACAAGTTTACATTATCAAACCAATAATATCAGAATTATTGCTCCGTGAATTTCGAATTTTGAGCGGCCAATATACATCATATAAAACATATAGGTAAGGAAACGGTATATATGTTTTAATCATACAGCATTCATGAAAAGAACAAATAGTAGGGGGAGATTACCAGCTTTCTTGGCTGCGCGCAAAAGAAGCTCCTCAATAAGGTGTTGAGCAGGATCGCCATCAGGGAACTTGTCCATAAAAATGTCAACATGAGAAACGACTTCCTCATTGCTAAAATACTGATACAACCCATCTGATGAAAGAATCAGAAATTGGTCTCTTGGACATAGTTGATGGTGTCTAAGAGAAGGTAGACAAGATATGTATGGTGCATCTCCGATAAACTCATTGCGAAACATCTCCAATAACGAATCATTCCATTTCGCCTAAAACAATGACATACAAACTTATTATATTATTGATGAAATGAATTCACATTTCAACTAAGCATTGCCATACAAAACTTAGAGCTAGAAACATACTTATTAATACATTGGTTGCAGTTAATCGAATAGATGAAAATTGTAAGTGAGACTACTGTAACTTGAGCACAAGAGTACAACTGATTGTGCATATAAAAAAAGTGAGGGAAAGATAGAAGTTTGAAACAAACCTGTTTGAGGGATCCAGCCCCAAAAGCACGAGTCACTTTAAGTCGGCCTTTCACCCTATCATTGACAATACAATGGTTGTCATCAGGATGCTCATTCTTGATTCTAGTAACTTCCTGCAACAGTAACAAGATTTCTGCGATAATTTGAGATATCTCTGGTAAATTTAGGTAGTATTCGACAAAAAGTAAAAGTGAACATGACCAGTACTCAAATACACAATATAGTGACTAGACAAGCAAAGAATGAAATACTCACTGTCACACGTAAGCACAAAGACAACGAAGCATACCAGAAGTTACTTGTTCAGATTTCTGGTTTTACGTATCAAGAAACAAGTTTCAAGAAAATTGCAAAGACTTAGTTTTGCCGTCCATTTAGCAGCTTTAGTTTCTTGTTGATATATTGAGTTAGAAATATTATTGGTAGATGCATTAATCGCTTTCGGTAAAGCATGAGGCACTCTATAAGGAGAATCACTAAATCATCAAATCCTTGATCCCTATTTCAAAAGTGCAATACTGTAAACAGCTGTTGGTTTAAAATCATTATTAGCTGATCGATCATTTTTGGTTTATTCCATTGAGTTCCGCACTGCATGATAAAACTTGACTTTCCTAGACTGCTATCACTTTTACAAACTAGATCAATTTTCCCCCTAAGCTTGTTGGCAAAACATATACTCCAGATGAGCCCAGACATTACTTTAATGCAGATACTTATTTGGTGTTCTCTTCCACAATGGATTGAAATAGAAAGACAAAGTATTCCCTTGTAACATTAAACTAGATCAACTTGGTGTTCTCTCAGATAAGGTTACGAAAAAGTAGCTTCGAATTAATGATTGATCCAACACATGAGCATTGTTCTAATGTTCTTCCCTTGCCTGTCATGTAAACCTATAAGCTATTGGCGATATATCTACATTGATTTCTTACACTCGTTTAACTGATGGAATTCAAAGACACCTCTCTCAGTGGTTACGTTAACACAACTACTTACCCATTATGTTAGAGGTCGCAATTTTCATCTTCTGAGCACATTACTCTAATCAGAATGAGATGAAAATAATTTGGTATAAGGTATGACCACAAACTTTGGACACGTGTCATTAGTAAAATATTTCCCAATAGATTGAAATTTCAATTGATCGTGTAAATTGAAATGTGTTTCTCGTCTAAGGAACCAAATGACTTGACATCATTAGATTAAAGTAAGAAAAAGCAAAGACCAGGACTAAAGTTAAGGTGTTGTCTGTACCTTCTCCAATCATGTGGTACCCAAAACTAATTTACCTTTCAGAATTCCATAAAGATTTGATATTGTTTACACACGATGGGTCATATCTCTCGTTATCCATATTCATTAAAAGCAGATGTGAAAGGCAATTTAACTACGATGGAGAGATATCAACTGTACGCCTCCTATAGAATCCAATGATACTACATCGTCTACCTTAATTTTTTCAAACCACCTCAAATAATTAATATAAGTCAATAATGGATCTTAGTTTCGGAAATTTCACTACTTGAGATGAACAATTAACAAGTTACGAGAATATCAAAGGCAAATTAGTTTTGCAGTAGAATGTACAATATCATACAGACAACCATGAACCATTAATATAGGATCAAGTCAGAACTCAAAAACTTACTTCTTCGATGCTTGTGCTATGATCAGTAGACAGTTGCAGCGCTGTCAACTTCACGTCTTGATCAGGAACTACACTTTCTGCATCTGTGGATTCGTTAGCTACACCCTCAACGACCGTCCCATTATCCCCTGTCTGGGATGAACCAGCTTCTTCATTTTCACCACGTTGCGCAACAATAGCCCGACTATCTCCTAAATTCATGACATACACATCCTCGTCTCTCATCAACACAGCCAATAAACAAGAACCCATAAGCGCAAGCTCCGGATACTGATCCATAACCTTATCAGTCATATCCAAATACGCAAGCTCGGTTACTTCCAAAGCCCTTGACATTGCTTTCAAAACCAATTCATGGTCTACGGGGCCATCTTTCTTCTTCCTACCACGTCTAACAACATTATCTGTCTCCTCTATCATGTTTTCCGCTTCTTTTTCCTCTTTAGCATCCAACCCAAATTTCCACGCAAAGAACTTACCACCCTCCTTATGCTTAGAAAAACCATTTCTCAACTTAGACAACAACAACGACCTACGATTAACCCCTGAACTAGTCTTACTCACACTAAGCGCATCATCAACCGAAAACGCAAACCTTTCAGACCCCGAAAGATCAAGCCCGTCTTCAGGCTCTTCCTCCGCTAGATACTCCCATAACCTCTTCCTAGTCACAATCTCTTCTCCTGATCTAAACGACACCTTCTTTACATTGGTTTCTTTTACTTCTTCTACTTCTAACGGACACGACTGGATGTCAGCATTGTCAGTTTCATCGTCCAAATCCCAAAACAACCCCTCGAGCTCCTTATACACCGCCTTATACAAATTCCCCATCAGAAACTCAGGCGCGTCAGGACCATTAAACCCGTCATAAATCCCAACAAACAACCACCCGTGCTCTTCGGACACAACCACATGGACTCTATCCTCCCCCGCCTTCCCTAACGCCCACTGCACATCCCTCTCATTCCTCACATTCTCCCCCTCCTCTCCCCCACCCCCCTCCTTCTGCCCATTCCTAACAAAACTCCTAACAGGAACAATCCAAGGCCTGGGATAGAAACTTCTACTTAACGCCTTTTTAATCCCCCTAACCCCCCTCCTCCCCTTTTTCCTAGCATACATTCCGCTATTTAACGGCGCAGAATACGCTATTCCTACTTCATTACCACTACCATTACCATTACCTAAATTTGAATGTAAACTATTGGAATCTAAGGGACCGGATAAAGCGCTACCACGCTCAATAGGTCCCGACATAAAATAACCACCCATCCTAACAGACTCGCCACGTGGCAAGGGCTGTAACGGCAAGGCGCTAAACGACGACGTACTTTCAAATCCACTAGTGGCATAATCGTAATTACTATTGTGAACATCTAAACTATCTGATAACTGTATTGTGGGAGTGAGGGCATTGGCGCTAACGGAAGCGCCGGAGATGGATTTGAAAGCGGTGTTTTCGGGTGGCGCGTGGGAGTAACGGAGAGAGTGGGAAGGTGAAGTGAAGCGATCTGAGGTGGAAGGTGAACGGATGTAACAGAAGGAGTGGCCTAGTGTTTCTTCTTCTAATGGTTGTTCAGTTGGTTGGGGTGAGTGGTGGTGGTGTTTGAGGCAGGGGAGGAGGTGGGAGATGGTGCCTCCCATTGCATTTGATTGTTGATTGTTTATTGTTTGGACACAGTGTGTGTGAAAATGTATTAAATTAGTGTGTGTGTGTGTGTTTTAGTGTGTGTGAATGGGGGAGTTGTTATTTTTAGAGAGAGAAAGTGGAGTTGATGGAGGTGAAAGAATTGGAGAGAGAAAGGGAGAGTGGACTTTTTTGGGGAGTTTGAATGGGAAGAAATTTTTTTGTCTTTCAATCAAGTGAGTTTCATTTATACATCTTACTAGTAGTAATAATGTCTTCAAAAGGTAAATGAGAAATAAATGTAACTGAATATTTAAGAATCATCAAATTGATTTAGATGTATTTTAATATATTTATGAACTGAAAATTAGATAATTTTTTTGTTGTTAGTACTACTTTATTTTATTGTCATTTTAAAATCAATTTCAAAATTAGTTAGGATAGAAGATGATTTGCACGTTTTTTATTTTGATTGAAGCACTCAACTGTACAAGTAGTCAGAACACAATGTAAATATTGACAATTATATAATGCACAAAGTAGAATATTTTAATAAAAAACATGAGTGTGCAAATCAATTCCGAATTAAAAGACATCTAAATGCATAAAGATGCATCTAATTATTCATCTTAAATATGTGATTATAGTTATTTTACATCCTTCTTATTTTAATTTTTTTTCTCATTGAATTCATATACACATCTAATATACGGAGACCTTCTGCGTTATAAGACTACCCCCAATAATAACCCTTAGCGACTCTCATTTTACTTGTCTCACCAGCTTTCTTTTTCCTGCGATCTACATACAACCTTTTAAACACAATAAGACAACCTCCATTACAAAATATATACCCCACAAAAATAACTTTTTAATTAATTAAAAACACACAACACACACACAAAACAAACACTCAACCTAATGTGTTATTCGATTGGCTCCTCAACCCTCTTGGCTCTCAACATGCTCCAAGCCAAATGCCCACAACAAGGACAACCCAATGCAGCCCTCACAACCCAATCGGTTGAGGGTCTTGTTGGGGTAGCCTAAGGCCTTCATTAAGAGAACAATGAATTTAATTTGTTTTCTTTTCCTTTTTATTTTTTAGAGTCACATGTATCTATAACTCTAACTTGTGTTATAAAAAAAATGTTGGAACGGCTATAAGTGTATAACACAAAGTGCATCTATCATTTTTAAATATTTTCTCTGTCTAAAATTATTGTCTTTAGACAAAAAGTACAAAATTTAAAAAAGTTAGACTAGAATATTTTTAATCAGTCAAATATCATCTCTAATTACTAAATTTTATTTTTATTGGTTGATATAAGAAAGAAGCTATTGTTTTAGACCTCCTTAAATATAAAAATAGAGACTGTAATCTTAAGACTGAACAAGTATTATCGTATGTTGAAAACAGATTAATAAACAATATTGTAATGAAAACAATTTTTAATACTAACATTGGTTAATCTAATAGAATATTTACTGTAGTTGATTTTGGATTTGTAACTTTGACTTGGCAGTAAACCCTATGTAAATTATTTAATCATGATGCACAAAACTAGAAACTATATGAAAGTTTTCTACACATGGACGGTGGAGATGTAACATGAAAGGGATGATGCATGCATTGTGCTGATAGTCAAAGGCCACTTTGTTTTTGTCTACATCTTGTAGACTTTTTTAATATAATTTCCAACTAATATCTACTTTATAAAATAATATATCATGTCTTTTATGTATTCTTGTAGGGTCCTCCTATGGAGGCACCCCATGGTAGGGGGTGGCTACATTTTTGGGTGCCTCGATTTCCGTGCCAATCATTAGTATTCAATCATTGGTTTCTCGATTTCCGTGCCAAATTTTTTTACAACTTATCTTTTTCCCACTTATACCACTTCTTTTTACAAGTTTTTTTTTTACATGTTTTTATTTGTTTTACAAGTTTTTATAACTTTTTTACAAGTTTTTTTTTTGGTTTTACAATTTTACAAGTTTTTTATAACTTTTATAACAAGTTTTTTATATGCTATAAATTCAGTTTTAAAACTAATAAAAAAACCGTAGTCGGAAAATTTTTGAGGCTCAGTTCGAAGGTTGCAAAAGTGAGATTTTATCCCACTTTGCCGTCCATTCTGTTTTCATCATCGCCTCAGAAAATTTTTAGGCTCAAAAATCATCATCGCCTCGGAAAATTTTTAGGCTCAAACCCGAAGGTTGCAAAGTGAGATTAGATCTCACTTTACCGTCCATTCGGTTTTTATCATCATCGCCTCGAAAAGTTTTTAAAGTTTTTAGGCTCAAAATTCATCATCGCCTCGGAAAAGTTTTAGTCACAAACTGCACACAGTCACAGTTCACATGAACTGCACAAAACTGCACTCACAAAACTGCACAAGCCTCACAAAACTGCACAAGCCTCACAAATCTGCACAACCACAAGACTCACCAGTTTCACAGGTTTCACAAGATACACAAGTTACACGTTTTGAACAAGGTTCACAAGTTACCACTGCAAAAGTTCACATTCGGTACTAAGATTCTCAAAAGTTCACAAGTACTAAGATTCTCACAAGTTACCCATATGAAAGCAACAACACCAACAACAATCCCATATGAAAGCAACAACACCAACAACAATCCCAGGTGATAGCAAACACAAACAACAATACCATTGGTCCAGAAACAACACAAACAACAATCCCAGGTGAAAGCAACAACAACAATCAAGTGGTCCAGATCAACAACTAGTGGTCCAGATCAACAACAACAATCAACCACCATGTCTAATTCACCATTTAACACACAAGAGGTAAACAACTTATCAAAGGCTCAGATTATTATCTTTATAGCTCATGTTGGCTGCAAATTCGGTTTTGCCTCGCCAAAACTCTTTAATTTTTTTTTTTTTTAAAAATCATCATTGCCTTTTTTATTTCATTAAAGTTGCAAAATGACCTTGAATGGTCACTTTACCATCCAGTAATGAAATTTTTTTATATAAAAACAAAGTTTTTTTCATTACAGTTGCAAAGTGAATCACTTTACCATCCAGTAATGAAGGAAAATGTGGGGTGCCTGCCAAGTATAACATGGGCTTTGCCCACAAAAGGGTCGTCCTACGCAGGCAAACCTGCAAAAAAAACCCAACAAACAATAAGCAATGATGATTTTTTTTAAAAAAAAAACTTAAAAAATTTGTTTTTTTTTTTAACAACGAAGAAAAAAAGAAAACCTTTTTTTTACAAAGGTTTAGATCTAAAAAAAAATTTAGATCTAAAAAAAGTTTTAGATCTAACCAATTAACAACGTACAAACGTAAACAACCACAGCCTCAAAAGTACCACCACGTAAACCACCACAGTCTCACAAGTACCACCACGTAAACCACCACAGCCTCACAAGTACCACCACGTAAACCACCACAGCCTCACCAACATCTAATTATTTTTAAGAAAACGAAAACCTTTTTTTTACAAATCTTTAGATCTAAAAAAAATTTTAGATCTAAAAAATGTTTTAGATCTAAACACTTAACAACGTAAACCACCACAGCCTCAAAAGTACCACCACGTAAACCACCAGTCTCACAAGTACCACCACGTAAACCACCACAGCCTCACCAACATCTAATTATTTTTAAGAAAACAACAAAAACCTTTTTTTTACAAATCTTTAGATCTAAAAAATGTTTTAGATCTAAACACTTAACAACGTAAACCACCACAGCCTCAAAAGTACCACCACGTAAACCACCACAGCCTCACCAACATGTAATTATTTTTAAGAAAAACAACGAAAACCTTTTTTTTACAAAGGTTTAGATCTAAAAAAAATTTTAGATCTAAAAAAATTTTTAGATCTAAAAAAAGTTTTAGATCTAAACACTTAACAACATAGAGATGCCGTGGCCGCGCAATGGGAACATGTGTTTACTCAACGACAGAGGATGTTTAGATATACGTAGAAAACGATTATTTATTTATATTGTAAATAACAAAACATGTATAGACGATTACTGATCTATATTGTAAATGACACAACATGTATAGACGATTACTGATTTATAGCAAACGACTCGTCATCTTTTGTTACAGATTTCTGCTCCTGCTCCGGTTCTTCCTCATGTTTTGTTACAGGAATCGGATGACATTCAGTGGAGGGACATTCATTGTGTCAACCACACACCCGCTCGTGTTGAGAGTCCAGATTATGTGCTTTCTTCACAATCTTATGTGCCTCCCTCTCCAGCTATATCTCCATCTACATATGAGGACAATTTTATACACCGTCCTCCGGTTCTTCCTCATCTACTGATACAGCCGTCTCGCGTTGATGTGTACGAGCGAGAGATTGACGGATTGAGGAGACGCATTTCAGAGTTAGAGTCTCGTGTGGGACAGATGGCAGTATCATTGGAGCGACTACGCATCGGGCGTGATTGATCTTAGTTTCTAGTTATATTGTAATTTTGTGAACCATGTATCAACTATTAATCTATAATAAGATTGGTTATTTATGTATTCGAAGCTTCTAATTTTGTGAACCATGATATTACTAATTTATGTTGTGAATAATTATACAAATTCTTTTGGCCAGATGCAACAACAAAATCCTTACTTGTGTCGTTGTCAACGTGGATTAATAATTGAAAGAACATCCCACCAGCCCCATACTTGTGGTCTGAAGTATTATGCATGTCCTTTCTCAAAGGTAAATAATTAAACGTTTGCTTATTTGCGTAAATATATCAATAACTTGTTTGTTTAGAATACATTTCTTATAATTGTTTCGTCATGTAACAGCCAGGGACTAAAGACTATGGGTGTCGATACTTCATGTGGAAGGAAATATTTCAACAAAAGTACTTTGATGAAGCCTCTTCTTCAACGCAGTGCTCAAACTGCGAAACTAAAGATACAACGATCAACATGCTATTGGCTGAAAACACTTTGTTGCAGGCAAAAATAAAGGCGTTGGAAGCATCACTGGAACTGGCAAGTAATCCAGTTGATCACGCATGTCAGCCGAGTGGAATACTCTATGAGCTTATAGATGACATTAATAATCTTCATGTGGAGTAGACGTTGTAATATTGAAAACATTGTTGTTTTACTTGTTTAATGTTTTATTGTTATTGTTTAATTAAATGGAAACAGACATACAATTAAAAAGCATAACGTAAAATAAATATTATATAAAAACACTACACAATTAAATACACTATACATATAAAAACACTACACAAATTAAATACACTATACATATAAAAACACTACACAAATTAAATACACTATACAACTAAACACACTACACACACAAATTAAAAACAACTAAATACACTACACACAATTAAAAAAAAAAAAAAAAAAAAAAAAAAAAAAAAAAAGTACTGTAGCCGCCGGACAAGGGGGACCCACCTACAAGAGGTGCCTGCCAAGGAAATGTGGGGGTGCCTGCGTAGGCCAGCCCATTCTTGTAGTAGAAAATCGCATTACGTACCTAAAATATTTAAAAATATTATACTTTAAATGCTAAAAGTAAGGGAAGTGGTTTGCACACTTTTACAATTAGTTGGCATACTTAAATTATGAGTGTGTTGACATTTATACACTCAATTTTACACAAGTTTAGAATTAAAACCAAATATAATTAAGTGCATACATGTTTTTATAAATATACTAACTAAATAACATTAAAAACACATTTTAATAGACCGAGTGCATTTAAAACAAACATTTTATGTTCCAAAATTAATATTACATCAAATAAATCTGTGAGTGTCCCGGAAGTCCAGAACCCTACGAAAACCCTCTAGTTCCGTCCTGACTTTTACATGCAGTTTATTTTAAACTCGATGTGATTTTTCTTTAAAGATCTCATGTCAGACAATTTCTGGCTCTTTCTTGCCAACTACAACAGTTAGGTTAAAAAAATTACCTATTTTGAAAAATATTTACCTTTGTTGACTTTAAAAAAATGACCCAAATGCTTATACCAAAATATTAGAAAGTGAAAATAGAAAAGAGATATATTGGGTCTTACTGTCTTAGTTTTAATGACATCTTAGTTTTTAATGTTTGAAAGTGAAAAGAGATTATATTGGGTATTTTATTTTACTGTTGGTCAATTTTTTACCTTAAAAAACTTTAATAAGATAAGTTAGTCATGGGAATTAGTTGAACTAATTTGTTTATTGTCAAGTAGCGGAGCCTACCAACTGAGCTTTTTCAACGTTTTGTCAAAAAATAAAGATGAGAGAAAAGTACTTTATATTATTTAAATAAATAGAAATGAATAAATAAAGATTCCCGCCTTCCCATACACAAAAATTTGTTCCCTGCAGAAGTCAAAGAGAGTTTGTTTGTTAAGTAAACGACAACACCCATTTTGCAGTCATATTCCCTCCAACTGTTTCACATATCTATTTTATTATTATTCTTTTTATATTTGTTCAAAAAAATATTATACTTTTTATAAAATAAGAAAAAACTCAAAGTTGAAAAAACAATTCATTTAAAAGATCAAACTGCATTAAATTAAGAGTTTGATTTTAAATAAATCAATCCGATTAACTAATAAAAGTTAAACTTAAAGTGATTTGGTTAACATTATAATAATTTTATATTAATATTAAGTTCTGAAAAAAGTGTCAAATACCGGATGTTAAAACAATATAAACATAAAAAAAATAAAAAAAAAAATAAAAAAAAATTGTCATTTATAACACTATCATTGTTAACTAAATACAAAGCATATGTTTTATGAATTTGGTTTAAAAAACTTGGATATCATATATATATATAATACAAAGTATGACTAAGGATCAAATGAGAAGAATCCTTATTTGTTATTTTAATTCGTTCCTAAATAAGTATCGACTTTAAAGTTATAACTAATTGAAATAATTTTATAGCAAAAGAAATACATTTAATATTTACCAATAAAATTTTCGTACTTTTCTAAAATTATTTATCACCATCAAATTAAACTCTTATTTTGATACGAATAAGGTGATGTTGTGTATTAAGTGATTGTACATAGTAAATATTGCAAAACATTTATTGTATTTTAATTCAAATATACAATCACTTAAAACACAACATTACCTCTAATGTTCAAATGAACATTAGAGGATCCCTATCCTATTTGAAACCCCAATGACGAATGATTTTCTCTCATTTCAGTTATACTCATTCGTTTCCTCACACCAACGACCACACAAAAGGCCCCTTAAATTTTATAAATGATACATCTATAAGATTTAAGTTGTGGAAGTTACACTTTCTTAAGATCAAGTAACAATAATTGTTATAAATGAAATACTCGTATATAATAAATTGAGACAAAAGTACATACTATAAAAAGGGGAACAGTGCATTTTCTAAGAAAAAATAAAAATAAAGACAGCATCGTATATCTTGGATAGGAGTACATCACTTTATGTGACTAACAAGCAAACGAGTGAATATTGCTTTGATGTGTCAATTTCGACTTACTAATTTGATAATGAGAATCTATTTTTGTTGTGTTTTCTTCGAAAATTCAGCAACGAGAGGATAATCTCAAATTGGTAATAGAAGCAATCACGCCTGGCCTGTCATTTTTATTGAATTTTAGTCATATTAAAGTTGTCTTAATCATAACCAATATATTAATTACTTGGTTTTGCATCCAAGTTGAGACGAGCTAGGATTCAAAACAACTAAGGCGGTTTTTTTGATTCTACTGAAATATATTATTATTATTATTTCATTTTTTTACGTAGCGTATCGTATTTTTCTGAAATGCATCATGTCTAAATATAATGTTACGCGTGGTTTTAATAAGATACTAATAATACTTTTTAATACCAAGGGGGTGTTTGTTAAAAAAAATTTAAAGAAAAAAAAACGAGGGGTGTTTAGTTTGCATTAAGGATGACTATGGCTATTGAAAGAAGAATGACTTGTAAACCTAACACGCTTGATACGTTTAAAAAATGTCTTGATTTATAGGTTTGATTCCCATTTTCAATAACCAAGCAGACAAACCAAACACTTACTAGGAATAAAAGTGATTATGCACTTCGAATTATTGATTAATCGCCAAAGATGACTTAAAACCAATAGTTCATTATCTAATGGATCTTTCTGTTCTAATACTCTATCCGAGAATTATCAGTATTTATCAAATATGTTCCTATCTAACGGAACACTATTTGATCAAATGACAAAGGCATTGTGGAGAAAAAAAGATGGCTTTTTCTATCCGATACCGTCAAATCAAACTTGTGTCAAGTTATACATGGTAGGTTAATATGTAGAAGGATCAAGATCTTCTCAAATTAGTTTTAACCTAGAAACACTTTGGTCAAAAAGCAAAGAGAGACATATACTGTAATAAAACAGATGCCAAAATATCACATTGTGGGGAAAATATATTTGATCCAAATTCGATTTAAAAAAGTTTATAAATGGACAAAGTTTGATGGTACCAAAACAATGGAATCTATTCCTCGTTTACCATTTTATATGATGAAAGCACTTTCTATTCTTGCTCAAATTCAACTACACTTTTTAATTTGCTTTAGAGGCATTCAAGTGTATAAATGGACAAAGTTTGATGAAAGCACATTGTGGGGAAAAAGATTTATATATAACCAAAACCATGTGTTTGTTTTTGTTTACATCAAATATCTTTCCTTTTGTTTATGTAGGTTTTGGTTCAATATTCATGAGTTATTTGTTACTTGTATTATTTAGGAGGGAAAATAATTCTTGCTGCAAACAACAGAGAGTTTTCGCTGGTGTTAGGCATAAATTAAGAAAAAATCAGTGATCATTTGTGTATAATTATAAAAGTTGAGAGGCTGCAAAGTGAACAATCAATGAACATTTTTATTGGTTGCATCAGGTAACTCACTCTTGTTTGCATCAGGGATGTTATCCCCTATTTAGGAAGAAAAAGTTACATGTTTAATGACTTTAATCACGTGAATTGGCGGGAATCCTTTGACCCCGAGTGTTTTTTTGGCACCGGTCATTGTTTACCCTACAAGAAATAGCTCCGGCAATTCTTCTAGCTCAGTGGGGCACCAACTGGAGTGAGCAAAAGCCGAGACTCGAACCTTTAACCTTTTTATTCACAAAATCTCTCCAATTGGCCCATGTATTTTTCGAAGGTACCAACCGAGCAAAAGCTCTTTGGTTATAATAATCCAAGAACATAGATCACCTGACATTTCAACTTGATGCCTATCATTTAGTAATACTCCTGACGATTTTAAACGATTGTCATTCGGAATTTTTTTTTGCACGGATGAAATGTTTACATAACGTCGTGTCCTTGATCCAGGCCAAAATCCACATTGAGGTCCATACTGCATAACATAATTATTGTAGTGTTTTTGTATTATAATGGCAGTGCATGTGCATACAGTGTTTTTGTATTAGTAATGAAATTTAGTAAGAAAAAACTATTGATACCACATTGTAGTTTTAAATTCTTGTAGACATGAAGAGAAGATCCAAAGAATGATCCATCACTTTCTTCACCTAACATCTCTGTTGGTTTTATGGATATAAATTAGTAGACGTGAGTTAGGATCGAACTCGAGACTTTGGGATTGCACACTTTACGTATGAGAATTTAAAGTTAATAATTAAATATAAATGTTGTATTTATTTATTTATTAAACGTAATAACTAACGGACGTTAAGTAATTAATGTAATGGACTAACGGTCGTTAAATGTTTATGGAAAAGGACTAAATTGCAAAAGTTGGGAAGGTTCCGGAATCCCTTAAGGGGATCCCAAACCGATCGGCCATCAAGAAAAGGAAACAAATCACAACTTGTTCACCAAGTTTACTTGGGTATATATACAAGGCTAGGGGTCTTGTTTTTCCATCTCTTGTGCTCATAAGCTAAACCCTAAAATTGTTTTGTGTGTGTTTTTGTCTCCAAAACCGGTCGACACTTTCTATAGGGTCGATCCAAAGCTTTTCCACATAACAAGTTATTTGTTTGATAAAAACTAGCGGTACTTTAATTCGGTTTAGTACGTGTGTACAAGAACTTAGTAATAACATACTTTTGTTATTATCTTGGATTGAATTACAAAAAGGTAAGGGGTAATTCACATAATCCTAACTAAATCAAATTAGGGTTCATCCGTTGCTAGTTTGTGGATTTGATTCTTGTTCGGCTAGAATCAACAAAGGTACGCATATTCTTTATGTTAATTAATTATTCGTTAATACATCCTTATACGCTTCCGCAATATTACTTTGATGTTTTGTGATTATTTATATGAATGTCTTGATATCTAATTCCAACAATACCATGAACAATTACGAACTACAAACCTCTTAAAGTGTCAAACCAACTCTTTCTTTACCACATAAAAAAAAGAAGATATGAAGATATGAAGGAAGGAAACAAAATTAATTGCTTATGAAGCAAAGGTAAACTGTTTAGGATACGTTGCACTAAAGCAAAAACAAATGGTTATGGCAACTTTTATAATGGTTTACTAGGTTTTGAGAAAGAAGATAGAGAGGTTTAACAGGTGGTATAGAAGTGGCGGCTTGATAACTGATTAGGTCTCAAGATTATACCAGCTCATGATACCATGTTAGACAATGAATAAATCTCAGTAAGATATATTATTTTGCCAGGATTTATAGAGTACAAGACATAGAGAAACCCTACCCAACCCACAAGACGAGCTTGGGCCATTAACCTATAACCTAATAGTACGGGGGAGCTGAAGTGCAAACGGATCATACATTTATACCCCTACCCTAAGGTAAAATCGAGAGTAGAAAGTCTGCTTTCATGACGACCTCCGACAACTATTAGATCGTATACATTTGAGTTAAATATCCGCTCTACTCGCATAACATGAATAAAAAACTTCATTCGTTTTAATCTGCATTTTCAAAAAGCTGGCTAATGATGCATTCTAAAAATGTTTATTTAAGATATGTACTGATACAAGCTTATGTCAATTCAAAAAGTTTGTGCTCATAAATCTAGTTAGCTTAAATAAAAATGTTAACTAATAAGGTGTTTTGTAAGTACCTAAGGCCCTTTGGTCTAATGGAATGTGAGTTGCCCACCAACTTTGAGGTTATGGGTTCAAGCCTTGTTTGAGGTATTTGTAAGATATATTATGAGATAAGTGGTGAAAAAAATTGCTGTTAAAAAAAAGGGTTTTTTTTAGCTCACATTAACGTTATAATTTAGGGTATTCCCATCGACTAATCCAAATATTGACATGTACTCGCATCCAACGGCTGCTCATACTCCTAGCTATGTTGCGCAATGAATCATACAAATAGCCAATGCAAAGAAGGTGGTTGTGGGCCTGTCTGCAAGGTAATATAAGATTCAAATCCTATGATCTAACTATCACATTTCATATCTAAATTTGATCAACTTAATATCATGAATATAAGTTACTCTTTTACATATTGGTTTTCAAGTCAAATGAAACATGACCATAAAACTGTGAGTTATCTAATGATGAGATATACTTACAAGTTACAGCTAGAGGTCGCAATGTATGTGGGTTAGGTGGGTAGTGCAACATGTTTAAAATGGTTCAAACAGAAACATGTCAATGATTAGTACGGTCCAGTTGGGTTGACCCGCAAAACTTTTCCTTTTTGGAAACAATTTAATTTTACATAGTTGACACGTTAATTAGTATTACAGAAACAATATTATTACAATGATAATTCATATCTGCGAATAAAATAACAGGTTGTATGTATAAAAAATGAGAAATGCTACACTCAGAAAAAGAATCCACAAAATGAGGTGCAACTCCATGATTGGCTAAGTTAAAGAGAAAATAGAGAAACTATAGAAAAATACATCAATCAAAAAGTGACACCTCATTTTATGGATGATTTTGTAGGTTTCTTTTTGTGGATGTAGCATTTCCCCTTTAAGTTTCAACCCCTTTGACTGGTTCCCATTTTAGTTTAAGTACAAAGCTTAACCAAACACCTTCTTAGGAACTTATCAGTTTAATGCGTTTTAATTGGGTATAGATAGTGTTTGGATAAAACGAACAACTTGACTTGCCAAATTATTTAAGTTGTTTTATAAGCCATTTTGGACCAGCTTATTTGGAATGTAAGTGAATTCACTATGGATTGATTATTGGTACGGTATCAAACTTGATTAGTTTGTTATAAGCTGCTCATAGTGAACTTTTTGTTTTATATTTGATATGTTATTGGGGTTGTGTTTTTTTTAGCTGAAATATCATGATGATGATGTTGCAATTGTGCTTGTCATGTGATCCCTTGGCTTAAGCTTATAAGCCAATTAAACACTATTAGCAGTGTATCCGCGCGATGCGGCGGCGGGTATCATGTGATTAAATTTTCCAGCGAACAAATGTTATTTTATTTTGAGCTGCTTGATTTCAGATTTATGTTTTAGAAGCTTAATTAGATTGTACATTGTGGTTAAAGAATTGTATATTTTGGTGAATGTGTAAATTAAATTATGTATTAATTGTATGTATTGAATAGTGTGTTTTTAGTTTTATTTGTATTTGTACATTGTGCTTAGGTAGTTGTATATATTTGTGATGGGGTGTATTAATTGTATGTATGTAAGAAATAGTATTTGCTTAAAATCAATTGTGCTTTACATAGTTGTAAATTATGTTTTATAAGTAGTATTTGCTTAAATTCTAATTTAGGAAATCTTAAATTCATAAATAGCAGAGAGGGTCATCCCTCTATTATAAGTAATATAGATAACTAGAATTCTGTTTTTACATTACACAAACTAATTAGCCGTGATTACAAATAGGCATAAGCTGTTTAAAAAGGCTTTCCCAAACAACCCTTAACTATTTTTTAGAAGAGTGGAAATTTATTTTTAGTAGGTATACAATAACACTACTTGGTCAGCTTAATATTATCCAAGTTGGTATATCAATTTCTTGTGGGTTGAATTTTAGCGTCTTTTGGATGTTAAAACACATATGCATTGCTCTTTCAACTGTATAAGAGTATCTCATTCAACAATAGAATTAAAACAACATAATAATTTATTAATTCATTTCCATTCGAGTTAATAATTTCAAACAAAAACCATTTAATAACGCATCCACTAAATTTGGTATTTTCAAGATTAGCATCTTGGTGACGTTGTAAGAATCTATTCATATCAGCATAATGGAAGGCCTTGTATCTTGGTTCTCTTTGGCTTAGTTTGTGATGTTCCTCTGGGCTATCAATTGGTGATGTAGTAATTGATGCTAACAGATGAATATCTCTAGTTCTAAAATAAAGAGTAATCATAAAGTAGGTTACTGTTATGGAGGGTAGCTGATCTAAGAGGGGAGTGCAAGTTGAGTGGAATTGAGAGTTGTGAAAGATGAAGCTTCATGGTCCACTCATTGCATTCCTACATGAGGTAATGGTTGGTCCTCCCTCAAGGTGTGTGTTGTTGAGTTTATGATATATAAAATATAATAAAACATAAAGACATCAAGAGTACACAGCGGAAGACTTAAGATCATAACAAATAAATTAATTAACTGAAAGTATGCGTAACGTACCTCTTGCGAATATCAAATCCCTCGAGCAAAGCAAAACAACCATCGAGCAAAGCAAACCAAAGAAGTACTTATTGGTGTAAGAATAATGTCTTACAACCACGTTCTTGTACACACGAATTAACCAAACGAATCAAGCGATTGCTAGATCTAACACAAGTCCTCGTTTAAGAAAAACGAAACCAAACTCCCTTACTTTGGGGTGTTCGGCCGAATTATGGACTAGAGAGAGGAGAGGAGAGATCTAGGGTTAATTCAATGCACAAGTGTATGAAACCCTAGAACCTATCCCTCTATATATACTAGTAGGTAAACTTAGGGAACAAGTTTGTGAATTAGGCTTTGTGTAGCCCCTATGGCCGGCCACCAATGCAAGCCCAAAGCCCATTCCATAACTTTTCCAAGTTTCCATTTCTAGTCCTTCTCTTTTCCATTTAACGGTCGTTAGTCATTTTTCCGTTAAATACTTAACGATCGTTAACCGGACTTAATGTGTAATAATTAATCGTAAACATAAACATTAATTATTAACTTTAATTCTCATTCGCTAATGTGTGCAATCCCGTGGTCACGAGTTCGAATCCGGACATTCACATGTTTGTAAATATATACATTTCCAACAGCTCCCACTTGGATATGTTTACAAAACGTGAAATGACATTGGTTAGCGTCTAGCAACACGCCAATGCCCCCGGTACAACTCGTGTATGGTTTTCTGGAGAAAAACCAAGTTTGATGATTCATCATCATATTCATCCTTTTGTTTCTAATACCATGTTAATAAGAATATGGATCTCACTCATTTCTTAATTAACTATTTTGTTTCTCGCTTTATGTGATTGATTAAGATTACCAATTTTTCTGAACATATTCCAGAAGACCTTGGGCATGGCCATGCAAACATCTTAACAACCCTACGAGGGGCCCAGCAGTATTATACTTCAAAATAAATTTGAAGGAAACAAATCCCATTTTGACTACAAGCAGGATTCATAAATTTCGCAACACTTCTGAAAACAACCCTTATAACTACCAGTTACGTGTAGCGTTAGATTGCTTCACAAAAATGCACTACATCCATGACATATCTCTTGTATCTCAAGTCAGAGGATAAATATCCATGATATACTTAATGACAAAGATCCATAAAGTATTATCATGCGGGTGGGATAAGTCCTATATTCAAATCATTGAATATCATCTGAAATTAGTCATGCTACGCATCAATATACTTTCAAGTATATTCTAACTAATACTCAGATTTGTCTTAATTCAATACCATTCCCATGTTATTGATCGACAACGGACTATTTAGAATAACTTAAGTTATTCAAGGATTTAAACATGCAAATACAGGACACAATATTATAAATGAAATTAAACGTATACCGTACTTTAATTCATTATAAATAATAATTGTTTAACATCCTTTATCCAAATACTAAATAGATCAATGCATGATAATTGTTAGTTAATGAATTTTGCCTCAAGTTATGATAATCATACTTGTTGACAGGGCATAATTTCAACTAACTTTGATCCATAGGAATTTTGAGAATACTTATTTCAAGAATTCAATAAGTGAATTTCTTGTATATGTTTACACATATCTTGATATTGTCATATCATTCCATAAGGTGCGTGATAACCTGAACCACCCTTTTATGACAATCATCTTTCAAAACTTTAAAGTTTTAAAGTATTCTTTATTCTTTAATGTATAATGCAACTATGCTCTTAGTTGAGCATAACTAGTCAACATGGTCATCATCAAGGATACCATGACTAGAATTGAGTGTCATCTCAATTATACTAGCATCATTGTGTACAACAATATGCTCTTTAAATATCCGTAAACTTTGAACAGTTATAGTGTAATGTTGGTGCCTACCAAAACTCAAGTTTGTTGGCAATGACAATTATGAAACAATTGCCATATTTTCATCCATAGAATCTTGGAGCATCTCCAGACTGTGGAATGTGATTCTAAATCCAAACATATTCCTTTTAAAATATTTATTACACTAACAACTTTCAATGTTGTCAAATCATCTTGTAATCAAGCATGACACAACAATCTTACAACATGATGTACATAATGAATCTTCAAGTTAGACTTTAAGATCTCATTATATATCTATCATGTTCTATTAGACTCATTGATTTACCGCATATGTTTATAGTAATAAACATATATTCCAAGGTTGTATGTCTTATTTCCAAATCTTACAAACTAAGTTTCATTCCCAATTAAAACTTAATTTAGGTGGAATGTAGTTGCCCATACAACATATAAGATTTAAGAAAATAATACTCCCACTAGCTTTCAGGAATACTTATGAGCTATCTTATTTTAATTTATTAAATCAAACATTGATTTAATATTAAACATAAGAATCATCTCATAGATGCATGCATATATCCATTCATGGATTCTTGCAGTTTGTACATATTCAAAGATTATTTGAATTCATAAAACTACTTTGTATTACTTATCGTCCTCGCAAAAGTAATTTCCACAACAAAGAGTTTTGATATTCATTGTCAAAATTTCATATCAATGAAACTAAGTATGACAATTATAATCTTTATACTTTTATTTAATGTATCTAGAAAAGAATATTCAATCATAGTTAATTGCTTAAATATGATTAATATTATTATCACTAGACATGCATTAAATATGTGTACAATATTGTCCATATAATTTCTACATAAAGATTTAAACCACTAGGGTTTCCATCCTTTGAAGAAAATCATCTTCATTTAGATAAACCAAATATCTAAAATTGATTATATTTATGGACAGCATCTCAACATTCATAGTATGATTGATTTACCACAATTCAACATTTGGTAAATTCATCATCATGATTAACAGGCTTACCATGATCCTGTAACTCATAATCCTCAGCATATTAAATATCTGAGATATCCTTACGGATCTATGAATGACAATTCCATCATTTTTGAGGTCTATCACTTACATGTTTAGCCTCATCATGATATTTGCTAGTGCATTTTAGAAGATTATGTATTTTGTAATTCAATCTTTCAAGATCTAAACAAAACTCCCACTTGCCTTTAACAATTTAAAGATTACCTTTAAATAGTTTATCAAGTAGAGCAACAATACGTTGTTCTCTTTTGGGATATTACAAAAAACATTGACAGTTCCTAACATTAGTTTGTTACAACTCACTCTACAAGTAGTTTAACAAATTCAGAACTTCATTTATAAGATTTAATGTGATTCATCACATTCCATAAACAAATGGTGTCTTATCAATCTTCTAGGTTGGAGTCTTATTGAGTATATTCAATCTGTACTCAATCTACTAACCTTGATAACTTTTGGAAGAAACTATAGTTATCTTGAATCAAACATGCCAATAGATTTTGATTCTTCTAACTGAACATACCATAAAACTATGGTATTTCATTAGAATTAATATTGTAAGATAATCTAACAATATTTAAGATAACCATCTATTCTTTGGCTTACCTATTTACCAACAAAGTAAAACTTAATGGTACAATAGAATTACCAAGTCAATTGCATACATTATAACTCAAGTATTTTTGACCAAATCAAAAGACATATTAGTTATAATCCCACTATACGTTATAAGTCATTGATCAACTCATTGACTTCATGCATATGTCTTAAAACATAGCAAGTTAACGTCTCACTTTATATTGTAAGTCTTTAAAAGACTTCATGTTTGTGACTTTACAGAATCATAAACATTTATAATTAAAGTAATTATGAACACCACCTCAGGTTTCAATTAATATTTCAAGTTAATATTTACTACATATATTTAAGTCATTCAACGAATACTTAAATTCAAAGTAGTATTAGATTACTTCATTTAATTATGTTATTCCATGAAATGTTCAACGTAAGAAACTGCAAAATCATCCATGCTCGTTCTCACGACACGTGGATATTTTACCTTGGGCTACAATCTAGTTCACGTTCTCACGCAACATAAATTGTAACTACAAGTGTTTCTTAAATATTGAATAACATAAATATTTAAAATAAAGTAATCTTTGTTATCATCTTGACACATGTTCTTAATAAGGCAATCATACATATTTAAATGTATAATTCCTATTGGAACGTTACTCTCTTACCTTGCGGTCAAGAGAATCATATTTATATGTGTTGTACCTTGCACACAATAAAGATTTCTCCCACTTGTGCATGGAACAACATCATGTAGCAGATAAACAACACGATACACGTTCGTTTATTTGATTAATATGATTTGTGTCATAGATATAACAAGTAGATGTAGGACTATATTGATTAGTAAGGAAACGCACATGACAATCCTTGAAAACCATAAGTGCCTACAATTGGAAAGTAATTATCTTTGAAGATAATATGGGTTACTACACAGGAAATAAGGCTTGTAGCTCCCACTGAATTAGAAATCATTAAAACAACTTCTTATTCAGTAATGCAACACAAATGCTCCCACTGAATCTGACAACATTGTAAGTGTTGCATAACCAGTGAAAACAACTTGCTTGCTTTTTACTTTCCTACACCTTTAAAGAACCATACGTAATCATTACTAAGGTACTAAAAGGTGTATTCTACTCTATGAATGATGGGTTATCCATCAAAGTTATTAACTTGAAAAATTGGGTATGCAATTTCTTCCTTAACTGGCCTACCATGCCCATACTGGTATGTAGCACCTTTAAAGGCTAAAGCAAAACAACTAGATAAAATATGCTAGTTTGCCTTTTACCAATTTTCGCGGTAATTTGTCTAGCTTCTAATTTTGTAACTCATATACATGTTTTCCAGTTAACCAACATTCATGTTGTTACAAAGGATTCATTCACCAAATGAGGGTAATGAAATCTTTATGGAAAATAAGATGTGCAATTCATTGCTATGAGTTACATTAGAATTTAGACAATTCAAATGTTCCTATTATACCTTTCTCATTCATGAAAAGGAATAGGATTGAGTCTCATGCTTCTCCCATGGAAAAGAGACTTCGTTTGTCTTTTCGGTAAATTATTCACGATCAAACATTTGTTTGAAAGCATAATGGATTAATTTACTGATCAAAGACTAAACTTCGTTTACGGTTAAATGTTGCAATTATACATTCAAAAGAATTACAAAATTCAATTTTAGTATTTTCGATAATTAACCTTTTCAAGAAAATTAAACACCCATGGTTCATAAACATATAACCATTTAATTTTCACTGAAAACTAGGATCCAAATTGTCATAATTTCATCACGTCATTTGATCTGCTAGTAATGAACCTTATACAAAGTGGTAGAGCTTGTGCTCAATTGCCAATTTCAATTGCAATTCCTAGATTTATGGGATTTACATATAGCCAATTTCAATTGCCATGTAAACATGTTTTACCCCATCTTATGCCTTGAGTTGTCAGTTCTCACTACAAAACTCAATTAAGTTGTCCAACTTAAGAAACTGCAAAATCGTCCATGCCCGTTCTCACGACATGTGGACATTTTACCCTTTGATTACGATCTAAGTCACGATCTCACGCAAATAAAAGGTAATCTTAGGTGTTTCCGTTTCGTTGGATGGCATATAACTTAAATTAAAGGGTAATAATTTTGATGTCAACTCAAATATGTACAAAGATGTCATGCATTCATCTTCGTAACATAGGTTTTATTAAAACATTTATATCTTGTTTTAATGTTTAAGTTTTTCATCATCAAACTTTAATTGAGGTATTGGTTTCACCAATCAAGGAATTTAGTGTTAATTATCATCCATTATACCGTACTTTTGCATAAGTGTAAACACTTAGTGTTTCGGATAATTACCACCGAAGTGGCGCATGGAATTAAAACTAATTCGCCCTTAAGATTTAATGCACACATATAGGAATACTTGGTAGCTCCATTAAGACGCACAAACGAGCGGAGAATCAGGTCAGCGCAAAGCATGCCCCTCATCTTTAGGGCGTCACAATTTAATGCGGTCCCTCCTTATACCCATCACACAGTTTGTCATTAATGGGTGAGCCGTTCTAACTATTTTGTGCAAAAAAATCAATCAATTGAACGATTACGATTACTAAACTTAAAAATACATGTTTCACCATTGTTTAGGTCAGTTTATTTTTCTTGTAAAAATACCCTTGTTACACATTACAAACAAGCAAGTATTTGAAAAAATAAACAAATAAACAATGAATGCATAACAAAAAAATAAGTCATGCAAATAGCCACATGCAAACCTTTTGATAAATCTTATTAATAACCAATTCTAGATCTGTCAATATGCATATATTTAATTAAGACTTCCACCTGTTTTCATCTATGTACAGGGTGAACCACATGCATCGATTCATCGATTGCGTAAGTCAAAACTAAATATATACCACATAGCACATAATTGATTAAATTAATAATGATTGAGGTTTTCCCCAATTTTAGATCTATCAGAATTTAGTGTATATCACTTAAACATGAAAGACATACAATAAAAGCAGATCCATGATAAAACATGCAGATAATTATCATGGAGATAAAATTACACTTAACAATTAATGCAATTAAACAGAGTTACGCATATACACATAAAGTTGCATGCATCTTAGGGTTTCTAATCCAATTAAAACAATAGTTTACAAAACCCTAATTAGGGCACCAAAAAAACGCCCCCCCCTCAAAATTAGGGTTTAGGTTTTGCAAACCCTAGATCTAAGCATACAAATAATAACACATTCATGTTTATTTTAATTATGTGTTTCAGTAATTAATTACTTGTTATACAAGGCTCGTGATGCCACTGTTGAGTTTATGATATATAAAATATAATAAAACATAAAGACATCAAGAGTACACAGCGGAAGACTTAAGATCATAACAAATAAATTAATTAACTGAAAGTATGCGTAACGTACCTCTTGCGAATATCAAATCCCTCGAGCAAAGCAAAACAACCCTCGAGCAAAGCAAACCAAAGAAGTACTTATTGGTGTAAGAATAATGTCTTACAACCACGTTCTTGTACACACGAATTAACCAAACGAATCAAGCGATTGCTAGATCTAACACAA
Organism: Chrysanthemum seticuspe; assembly: GCA_019973895.1. Taxonomy (NCBI): domain Eukaryota; kingdom Viridiplantae; phylum Streptophyta; class Magnoliopsida; order Asterales; family Asteraceae; genus Chrysanthemum; species Chrysanthemum seticuspe. Next base: position 136,530,542 of record BPTQ01000008.1, read on the forward strand.
GTCCTCGTTTAAGAAAAACGAAACCAAACTCCCTTACTTTGGGGTGTTCGGCCGAATTATGGACTAGAGAGAGGAGAGGAGAGATCTAGGGTTAATTCAATGCACAAGTGTATGAAACCCTAGAACCTATCCCTCTATATATACTAGTAGGTAAACTTAGGGAACAAGTTTGTGAATTAGGCTTTGTGTAGCCCCTATGGCCGGCCACCAATGCAAGCCCAAAGCCCATTCCATAACTTTTCCAAGTTTCCATTTCTAGTCCTTCTCTTTTCTATTTAACGGTCGTTAGTCATTTTTCCGTTAAATACTTAACGATCGTTAACCGGACTTAATGTGTAATAATTAATCGTAAACATAAACATTAATTATTAACTTTAATTCTCATTCGCTAATGTGTGCAATCCCGTGGTCACGAGTTCGAATCCGGACATTCACATGTTTGTAAATATATATATTTCCAACATGTGTTCCCATGTGTGTGAAGCTATTTTCAAGAGATGGAAATGTAGCATATTTGGTATAGCCCTTGATCTCGAGGGGTTATGGGTTCCTACTGAAGCCATACTCTTTTTCTGCCTTGGCCATTGTGGTTGTAGGTTGAATGGTCTTGGTGGGAAGGAGATATGAAAATGTAATTAGAGGGTATGGTGCAAACAAATGTGAATAAAAGTTGATGAATACACTGGAAGAAGGTATGAAGAATCTGTTTAGTTCTGATATATATGTTAGATATTAGTGCTATCAGATAAAATGTGTAGATATATCTGATATCGGATGAATCTAGTGTTGAATTTGTTTCTCTGTTTTGGGACATGTCCAAAGCAGTAATATGCTTATTTCTTCTATTGTACAACATTTGGAGTGATTAATATAAATTTCACCTTTTGCACCAAAAAAATCTTGGTGACGTTGTCTACGTGAGCAAGATACAGGGACAAAGTAATTGTTCATGTGTTCGAGTCGTAGTCCGTAACAATCCTGTTTTGGGTAAAGGGTTAGAAATAAGGATTGTGAAATCAAAGGTGTGGAGTAGCTATGGTTAAGTTCTTTTCTTTTTCTTTTTTTTTTTTGGAAAGTTCGTTGCGTCTACTAGCAGGAAAAAAGTATTGCAACATTGGCTTTGAAGAACATGTATTATTTTTTTCATTGGCATTAAAAGCTACTGAATGTTTGAATATAGGGCCATGTAATTTGTATATCACTATTATTACGTATTTTTTAATTTTTGTATCTATGTTCTGAAATCGGTTTTGAGTTTATCTTTATTTAATGTTCTTTGATAAGCTTTTCTTAGATAAACATTAAATGTGTTCTCAAGTTAAGTAAAAGGAAGGAAAGCAAATGAAAGTGATAAAATGTAAAAAATGTCATGTTCTTGAGTTTTTTTAGTAATGAAAGTGAAAGTAATTGGGTGGAAGTGGGAGGTATTTGTTTTTAAAACTTTCACCCCATTTTTGGGTGAAAGTGAATGGGGACAAAAAATTAAATATTAAAAAGACCTAATTGTCCTTGCATATTTCTTCTATTTTCTATTTTTGTGAGGGCATGATTGAAAATGTATAACATATTGACATTTTACACTTTCTTTCATCTCTTTTCATCGTACTAGAGAACACAAATTAGATCTATATTTTTCTTTCCTCTCCACTTCAATATTTCATTCACTTTCAATTTCTTTACATTCTACTTTAGTTTAACTCGAGAACACATTAAAAGGAGAAATGATGAAAAAGTTGAGTTACATGACGAGTGTGTCCCAAATAACCTAACCATCTACGTTGGGGACTTGATTGATGACTTGCTTTGCATGTTATAAGTATCGTTATTGGCTCACGCTAAGTGTTAGGGAGCCATTACGGTGTTTCATACTCCCTCTGTCCCATATTAAATGTCCAGGTTAGACTTTTCAAGTCTTTCTTTTACAACTAATTTGACCTTAAATATTTTTGTTTGTGTTATATAGTATTAGATAAAAATAATACGTAGTGGAAATACATTTAAAACTCAATCTATTTATATATTTTGCATCAAATATTATATAACACAACCAAAAATATTTATGGTCAAAGTTAAGAAAGAAAGAATTGGAAAATTCAAACTGGACATTTAATATGAGACGGAGGGAGTGGTTTCGGTATGAAACAAAAAGACTATGTTAAAGGTTGCTATTCAGTTGGAATGGGCTACCGGGAGTTGTATATAGAGCTCCAAATTAGGATGAATTATAGCTGTTATAAACAGACGATTAGTCGATAGTAAATATATAATGAAATTTTTTTGTATCAACCCGTGCGTGAACAAAACAACCAAAAAAACCCACAAATATACGTTTACCTTGTTGACTTCAAATTTTCCTTGTCAAGACTTGTAAGGTGTGACCAAATATATCCAAGACAACAATGAATACATTTTGTGGACGTAAATTTTCCATTGACCCCAAGCCACAATGACTTCCAAGTCTTCTATGACACCGTAAATGGACTAATTTGTTGATCATTTGAACTCATCTTTACTACTATCAAAAATGGCGAAGCACTGTTTTTTATTAATCCTTCTCGTTTTAAGTATATATTTTGCTGCAAACATACATACTTGTGTGTATGCTCACAATATCTCGACTATTTGTTCTAAGCATGAGCGGTTAGCACTACTCAAGTTCAAACACAGTGTCTACGATACCACTGACATGTTGTCATCATGGGTTGGTCATGACTGTTGCCAGTGGGAAAGAGTCCACTGCAACAAAGTAACTGGGAAAGTTGACAGGCTTCATCTCGGAGGACTTGAAGGCGAAACATTTGGTGATCAAGTATACTTGGTGGGTAATGAGGTGAGCTCTTCTTTACAACACTTGAGGCATCTAAAACTCTTGGACTTGAGTGCTAATGATTTTCGAGGAAGCCGGATCCCTGAATTCATTGGATCCTTTAAACAGCTAAGTTACCTCAATCTCTCCGGTGCGGTTTTTTCTGGTATTATTCCTCCTCACATTGGAAATCTTTCAAATTTAAAGGTTCTTGATATGACATCAAGCACATACCCATACAACCCGCTGATTTCATTTGATATGTCATGGATATCTGGCCTTTCGTCACTCAAGTATCTTGACTTGAGTTATGTAGATCTTAGTAACGCTCAAAACCGTGACATGGTGTTTTACATGGTGCCGTCTTTAGTAAATTTAAGTTTGTCAGAATGTGGTCTTACGAATGCTGATCTTGGTACTCTTAATAATTCAAGTACAACACTTTCCAACATAAAGCACCTAGATCTTAGCTACAATCTTTTCGAATGGCAATTTCCAGGCTTTTTTCAGAACATGACGTCCCTAGAATTCCTGGACCTTTCAGATTTCGATTTTAGTCTTTCACAGGATTCTACAAACTTTCTAAGCATGATCCATTTATTTCCACAAATGCGTTTGTCACATTGTGGGCTTCAAAACACACATATATCTCCCAGTCATCTAAATTCCACTAGAATTTCTATCATCCAACACCTGGATCTGAGCTGGAACCTAATTGAAGGCAGGTTTCCATCTGTTTTAGCAAACATGAGTTCTTTGCTATCCCTTGACGTTTCAGATAACATGTTGAATTCATCAGTTCCCATCATGCCTAACCTTTTAAGGCTTGATCTCTCATGGAACAACTTTGAGCATATTGAGGATGTTGGAATCTGGAGACAGTGTCACTTGAAAGAATTGAGTGTTTCATACACTTACTTTAGAATTAAATTGACTGACTCACCAAAAAATGTATCAGAATGCTCCCAATACGCTTTCAAGAGGTTGAACTTAGATAATAGTTTAAAAGGTGCATTTCCTGCATACTCCTTGGGAAGAATGGCCAATTTAAGAGGCTTAAGTTTAATGGGCAACAGTTTAACATGTACAATCCATGAATCTCTAGGAAGATTAAGATTACTGGAAGAGTTGGATATCTCTTATAACCAGCTAACAGGTTGTAAAAACATATAAACCAAAGCTAATTCACTTGTAAAACAGATTTAGAATGAACCCAGCCAACCTCCCCTTGGCTCACTCTTTTATTAAATGGATCAATTGCTAATATAGCAATTATTGTTTACAATACAGAAAATGAAACAATACAAAACAACTAAAGGGTTTCCCTCACAACAATCAATCACCAGAACTTTATGAGAGAGATACACGATATTTCACACACAGAGAATATGAGTTATGAGGAGAGAAGAGGAGAAGTCCAGCTTAAATACTCTTGATAATCAAAGATGCACTTTACACCCTTGAAGTTATAACACGGGTACAACTTCAGACCTCTAACTTTGGAGAAACACCACTTTTAGTCCTTTAAGTTGATAAAGCTTATATTCAACACTCCCCCATAAGCTTTAGCCAATCTGCACATCTTTATCAACACTACCAAGCTGCAATCCCCCATAAGATTAGCTTTCCTGCACCTCTGCACTGGATTTAGTATCTGCAAAAACATTTAACAACCCAAGACTTTTTCAAAACATGTTATGATCAGAAATACCAAGTCCCTTAGTAAATATATCAGCAATGTTATCCTCAGACTTGACTTTCTTAGGCTTCAAGAAACCAGAAGCAACTTTTTCTCTTAGAAAATAGAGATCAATTTCAAAATGTTTACTTCTTTCATGAAGCACAGGGTTAACAACTATTTGCATAGTAGAACTATTATCACACCACATCTCAATAGGTAACACAACATCAACATGCAGATCTGCTAAAACTTTAGCAATCCACATAACTTCACAACACACATTACACATGGCTCTAAACTCAGCCTCAGTAGAAGATCTAGCCAAAACAACTTGTTTCTTGCTTTTCCAAGAAACCAAGTTGTTTCCCAAAAACACAGAATAACCAGTAACTGACCTTCTAGTTACTTTGCATTTAGCCCAATCTGAATCAACAAAAACTTTCAATCCAACATCACAACCAGTCACAAAAGTAATTCCTAGACCAGGCTCATTCTTAAGACACCTCAAAACTCTGAATGCAAGCCTTAAATGAGACTTCATAGGCTTATGCATTACCTGACTTAAGCAATGCACAGCATATGAAATATCTGGTCTGGTTAAATTCAGATATATCAGTTTCCCAACCAACTTTTGATAATGAGTAATACCAGATAGAGGCTCATCATCACCAAATTTGGAAACTTGTTTCTTATTATCAGGAATAACTTCAATAGGTGTGCTACAAGGTTTACAACCCAACATACCAAACTCATTTAGCAATTCAGTACAATATTTCCTCTGAGTTAAACATAAACCATTGTCTATATCCAAAACTTCAATTCCCAAAAAATATTTAAGTTTACCCAAATCTTTTATTAAAAATTTAGAACTCAAAAACTTTTTGAACTTTTCAATCTCATCAATATTGTTTCTAGTGATTATTATGTCATCAACATATACTAAAAGAACTAACATAACATCTTTCTTATGTTTGACAAACATAGAAAAATCATTTGGACTTTGAACAAACTCATTTTCTTTAAGAACTGAAGTAAGTTTTTCATTCCACTTTCTAGGAGCCTGTTTTAAACCATACAAAGACTTGACCAACTTGCACACCCTTTTATCATCCTTATCAGAAAACCCTTCTGGTAAGGACATATAAACATCCTCTTCTAAATCACCATATAAAAAAGCATTGTTAATGTCAAGTTGAAATAAAGGCTACTTATTACTAACTGCAATACTAAGAACACACCTGATGGTGACAATTTTCACTACAGGTGAAAAAGTCTCATCATAATCTATTCCCTCTCTCTGATTATACCCTTTAGCAACAAGTCTAGCCTTAAATCTTTCAACCTCGCCATTAGCTTTATACTTTACTTTAAAAATCCACTTATACCCAATGGCTTTCCTGCCAACAGGTAACTCAACCACTTCCCAAGTTCCATTTCTATTTAAAGCTTCTATCTCTTTATTCATTGCTTCTATCCATCTAACATCCTTAATAGCTTCCTCATAAGTAGCAGGTTCATGAATTTTATTCAAGCATGATATAAAAACAAAATTTTCTATATTCAGACTAGAATAATTGACAACTTTATCAATGCTATACTTATGTTTTTTATCCAACACATAATCTTTATATTTAGATGGTAAAGCAGTCATCCTACTAGTTCTCCTAACAGTTTGACCTACTGCTGGTTCAGGAGACTCAAATATTTGCCTAAAAAAATTTAAATCTTCACCCTCAGATTCATAACTTTCATCTTCATTAATAATACTCTGTATACCATCAGAAACAAGTGTTTCAGTTGCATACTTAGACTTAGTGTCCTTCCTACTAGATGAACTACCTAAGAGATTCTCACTTTCTATACCAGCAGTTCCTGCATTTTCTGCAGCTTCTGCTGCATCAGAGTTAGGAGTGTTTTCTAGAGTAGTTTTATCTACAGTGCTGACACTAGGAGTATCATTATCTGACACAGACTTATCACTATTTTCTGCACTATCTCTATTTTCATCATAGGGCTCATCAGATTCAAGATTACTTTGGCTGCTTTCATTATGTTGATCATAAAAATTGAGATTATTCAAGTTTTGTTCTTCAAACACAAAATCTTTAGAAAAAGAATTATTTTTAAAAGGAAATACTGTTTCATAAAACTTTACATCCCTAGAAAAAATAAACTTCTTTTGTTCAAGATTAAACAATTTATATCCTTTTTTATCAAAAACATATCCAACAAACACACATTTGTCTGATCTAGAACTAAACTTATCAGATTCATTCAACACAGTTGAAAAACATAAGCAACCAAAGCACCTTAAATTTGACAAATTGGGCACAACTTCATAAACCATTTCATAAGGACTTTTTCCAGACAACACAGCAGTAGGTAACCTGTTAATCAAATATGTAGCAGTTAGAATTGACTCAGACCACATGTTCAAAGGTAACCCCCCCCCCCCTGAAACATGAGGGCTCTAGCAGTATTTAACAAGTGTCTATGTTTTCTTTCAACAACACCATTTTGTTGGGGTGTGTAAGGACAAGAAGTTTGATGAAGTATCCCATTATTAAGAAAAAAACTGTCCAATTTTTTGTTTACAAATTCAGTGCCATTATCACTTCTAAAGACTTTAACAGTTTTTTCAAATTGAGTTTTAATGAGATTAACAAAGTTAACAATATTATCATAAACTTCACCTTTATTTTTTATAAGAAACACCCACACAGCCCTGGTGTAATCATCAACAACAGTCAAAAAATATTTAAAACCATCCCTGCTAGTCACTCTATAAGGACCCCACACATCCAGATGAACTACATCACCCAGAAATTTAGTCTTATGATCACTTAGAGGAAAAGACTCTCTAACTTGTTTAGCTTTATGACAAATTTCACAAGGACTAGAACTGGTAGTTTTAATATCACTTATTCTATTTTTAAGCACAGTTAAGACTTGGTCAGAGGGATGCCCAAGTCTGTTATGCCAAATACAATTTGACAAGATACAACTCTTAATGTTACTATTATTAACTCTCTTACCTTCAACAAGAAAGTAAAGACCACCTCTCTCACTACCAGTCCCCATCAGGAACTTTTTAGTTAAATCCTGAATTTTACATATAGAATTATTAAAGCTAACAATCACATTATTATCCTTAGACAACTTATGAACAGACAATAAACTGACATGATAACCAGGAACAACCAACACATCTTTAAGAATCAAATCATTACCAAATTTAAAACTGCCAATTTGTTTGACTAAGGCAACAGTCCCATTGGGATGTGCAACAGTTAAGTTTAAGTGTGAAACATCCATTATATCAAAAAGATATGTAGTAGAAAAAGTTATGTGTTGACTTGCTCCTGAATCAATAATCCACCCAACATAAGTACTATATGTACTTATATTAGAGTTAAAATTAAAAAATCTACAAGAGAAGAAACTGATAACACAATTAGAAGTCATAATTGTACCTGCAACACTAGCATGAGACTTGCTAGCATCACCTGTACTACTGAGTAAATTCATTAATCTCTGATACTGATCACTAATAAGAGTATGAGTATTACTCTTACTAGTATCAGTCACATTATTAGCACTATTTTGATTCACATTTCCTTTTTTAACAAAACCAGAAGGATATCCAACCAACTCAAAACATCTATCAATAGTGTGACCAGTCATATTACAATGTTTACAGACAAGATTAGACACCCTGCCAAACCTTCTATTATTATTATTATTGTTTCTATTAGAGGTCCAGTTATTGTTTTGAGAAGTGACATTATTAGGCTTAGCAGCAAAGGCTGCAGCACCATTTTTAACAGTTTTATTAGTCACATTACTATTCCTGTGTGATTCATCTCTAGACAGAGTAGCAAAAGCAGATTTAACATCAGGCAAAGGATCAGTAGTAAGAATAAGGCTTCTCACAGAACTGAACCCATCATCTAAACCCATAAGAAATTGCATTAGCCTTAAAAGGTCTGAATGCTTTTTCAGAGTGGGAGCAGTGTCACAAACACATGCAGGCAGATCAACAAGAGAGTCAAACTGCCTCCACAAAGCATTAAATTCATGATAGTATTCAGATAAACTCATACCAGATTGAGTTAGAGTGTGAATTTTATGATGCAAGTTATAAATCACAGAACCATCTTCCTTATTGTATATCTCATTTAACTCATCCCAAACAGACTTAGTATTAACAGAAAACACTTGACCTTTATAGAGGTCTTGTGAAATACAACCAAGAATCCAAGATAACACAACAGAGTTACACCTATCCCACTGAGTCTGACGAAGAGCATAAGTGGAATCTCTAACACATTTCCCATTAATAAACCCAAGCTTATTTCTAGTATGTAAGGCCAACTGCACAGCAGCAGACCAGACCTTATAGTTCTCAGTGCCTTCAAGTTTGAAGGTGATCAACTGAGCACCAATGTCTTGTGGGTGCAAGTATAACGGGTCATATATATCAAGTTTTAACTCACTACTACCCGCTTCTTGGCCCTTGCCCTTATCATCAGGACCATCAACCATGATGATCAAACAATAGAAAATAAATGCACAAGCAAGAACTAGAAATAAACTAAAAAATCAACAACACCTTGTAACTCCTCAATCACAAATAACCACCAAGCAATCTCAACAACTCCAACAAACAATCCCTTAAACTACTCAATCTCCAAACAACCTAACCAATAATACTAACTGAAAAAAATCTAAAGAGAAGGCTTGAGAGGTGTTACAACCACGCAAGCTTCCAACCAGATCAAGAAGATCTAACAGAGAAACAAATGCAGCGGAAACAAACACTTGAGAACAAAAAATAAACCAAGAATAAGAGAAACAGGAATAAACACAAACAATAACCAAGCAACAACAAGAAACATAAAACAAGAACACAAAGAAAACCAATAAAACAACCTGAATTAGGGTTTGATACAGAAAACCCTAATTAAAACAAGAAACAATACACCAAGACTCAATTGAATAACAAGATCACAAGATCTGTTATCAATTGAACCAGTAATCACCAGAATCGTAAAACCCCCAAAAATTAGAAACCCTAATTTTTGAAAAATCAAATTACTCTTCAGATCTTATCAATCCAAACTCAAAACCACTGGAATAATTCCCAAAACAACAAGATCTAAACAATAGATCAAGAACCCCCAAAATGAAGGAAACCCTAATTTTCAAAAAACGTTTTCAAGCTTTGGTATAGAGCAACCTGTCTCTGATACCATGTAAAAACATATAAACCAAAGCTAATTCACTTGTAAAACAGATTTAGAATGAACCCAGCCAACCTCCCCTTGGCTCACTCTTTTATTAAATGGATCAATTGCTAATATAGCAATTATTGTTTACAATACAGAAAATGAAACAATACAAAACAACTGAAGGGTTTCCCTCACAACAATCAATCACCAGAACTTTATGAGAGAGATACACGCTATTTCACACACAAAGAATATGAGTTACGAGGAGAGAAGAGGAGAAGTCCAGCTTAAATACTCTTGATAATCAAAGATGCACTTTACACCCTTGAAGTTATAACACGGGTACAGCTTCAAACCTCTAACTTTGGAGAAACACCACTTTTAGTCCTTTAAGTTGATAAAGCTTATATTCAACACAGGTCCCATTCCGGAATTCTTTGGGAAACTTACTAAACTGTTCCTTTCATATAATCACTTGAACGATTCAATCCCAGAATCCATTGGAAGATTAGCAGCTTTAACAGTTTTGGATCTTCGTATGAATGAGTTAACTGGTCAGGTCCCAACATCTCTAGGAAGACTTGTTTCCCTACAAGTGTTTTTAGTGTCTTCAAATTCATTAAATGGGACTATTCCAGTTTCAATTGGGCAACTCACCCAACTCAAATATCTAGATATGTCTAACAATTCTTTAGAAGGAGTAGTTTGTGAAGCCCATTGTGATAAACTTTCGATGTTGAAGGACTTGGATACTGCTTCTAACAGTAAGTTGACGTTCATTGTTTCACGTGAGTGAAAACCTCCATTCCAATTGATAAGTGCTGATCTCAGTTGCAGCAAGATTATGAATGCATTTCCACAGTGGCTCCGAACACAAAAGAAACTAATACATTTAAGGTTGTCTAATGCTAGCATTACAGGACCTTTGTCGACATGGTTGCGGAAGATTCCCGACGTTGATTTCTTAGATCTCTCTCACAATAAACTCAGCGGACCTTTAACAAACCTTCGTAATGAACAAACTCTTGGACTATATGATAAAGTACTATTTCTGCAAAATAACCTTTTCAACGAGTCAATTCCTATGTCATTGTGTAGAAGGACTGATTTGGAATATCTTGATCTTTCCAGAAATAGGTTAGCTGGGAGAATTCCTGAATGTCTTGGGAATATGCGAAACTTGTATACCATGCAATTGAGCTCAAATCAATTATCTGGTGTCATTTCGAGTTCTATGATACCTCAATCATCAGTATTACGTTTGCTAAACTTGAATGACAATCATTTCACGGGCGAACTTCCACGAGAATTGGGGAATTTACGAAACTTGACTATCTTAGATTTGGGTGATAATGGGTTTTCTGGGAACATACCAGAATGGATTGGAGAAAACTTAACAAATTTGGCAGTTTTCAGGTTACACAAAAATAGCTTCACCGGAAGTATTCCTCGATCTTTGTGTAAAAATTCATATCTTCAGATTTTGGATGTGGCACACAACAACTTAATGTTGGATCCGTTTCACAGGTTCTAAACCAAGCCATTTGCGTGACATAATAGCCTTATGATTCACCATGTCTTTAGCGTATAAGAACTCGACGAAACGTAATATATAAACGAGATGCTTTGATAACACAATATGATTGAACAAAGATAAAACAAAGACTTAACATAAAAGTAAAATGTTGTTGTTGTTCACAAACATCCTAGACTCGATCTATATATAGTTTATGTAACGGTATGATCATCATTCATGAAACGTTGCAATGTTTCATGAAGTAACCGCTTTCTAACTGCCATACCGGCCCATAACTAACATAACTAACAAACTGTTTAACGGGGGTGTTTGGTTGTAAGTCCAACCCAATGTTTCAACCCGTTTGACCCAAACAATAATAAACATAATAACATTGTTTTTCCGAATTAACTTAACAAACATTATAAGGAGTTTACATCTCCCCCGTAATTTTGTAAAGTTAATGCCTTCATGGTTCCTTCCCTTCATGCCAAGATGATGAAATCATCTTCACTGGACGCGTTCTCCTTGCCATAACCACTTGTTGAGCTTTCCATATCTTCTTCCGTCTTGACCTCTCCATGGACATACTTGGTTCTTTTCTTTGGCTTTTCTTCCTGTGCTTCCTCCATGTACACGCTAGTCTCCGCATCCCCACATGGTTCATTTCCGACCATATTCCGTGGTTCTCCATGCCCTGCCCTGCGTGCTTCCTCATAGTACACCTTTACCAATGCTTTATACTCGCGGTAGCATTCCTTAACATCATGTCCATCCTCTCGTGCCAAAACCAATGGAAGTGCTATGTCGCCCCATAAGTTATTGAATGATACGTTCATGTATCCACCCATATCGTCTACAAACTTGTATAAGGCAAGTAAATCTATCCTAACCACTCCTATTGTTGGTGGTAAGTCACCCAACGCTTCCATACCCATGTACTCGTGATAAAACCATCCCAACAAACTAATAAACTTTTCTCCCATGATTTTCCAATTCTTGAAGACTAACTTATCAATTTTGACTAGATCTAAAAATGATAATAAACGTTGAAACGTATTTATTTTGAGATGATAAAGCGTACCATTCAAACTAATATATTCTTCATCGATGTAATCATGGCTATCTTCTTTGTTCATCTCGAGTTCTTCCATTCCTTTTACTAGTGAACATTCTTCGCTTGGATCAAGTGACTTGTAGTACCCTTCCATGAATTCCTCATGTTCCTTGATTGCCTCTTCATCTCCCTTGTCTACGGTTTCTTCGTCTTTGTCAAACATATACTTCACTTGACATGTACCGTCTTTACAAGTCACAATAAACCCTTGATCCTCGAGTTGTTTCATACTTAGTACAATCATTGTAATCTCATGCGTGTATAGTACGCTGGGAATTACAATTTCTTCGTCCTTGTTATCAATGATTGCCTCTCCTATTCCGTAGGCAATAATAAACCTTCTCACCTTCTCGTCTTTCCCAACCAACTTGAATTGGTTTACCATACGTTTGAACATATATCTTGAAGGGGTCATGTGTTTAACAGCGGTTGTACTCACATACCAGATATTGTTCCAATTTCCTTTGTCAGTTCCCTTGATCATGTAGTCGGTGTCCACATGAATCTTTTCCGATGGCCAATTGAAGATTTCTTGTTTTGATGCCTCGCTCTCCATTTTTCCTTTAGAACCGGTGTATTTTTTGTTCGTGCAGTTCCAATAAAAGTGTCCTCTGCCTTTGCACATATAACACCGAGATCTCTTTTCTTTTCTGGAAGTTGTGCAAATCTCTTCTTGGAAAGTAGAGAACGGTTGAGAGTTTTTAGGGGTGGTTAACTTTGAAGTATTAAAGGATAATACTTCATTAAGTTTATCCTTTAAAACTTGTTTTCCAAAGTTGGATAACCGTTTTTGCTTTCCCTCCTCTTTTCGAACAATTGATGGTTCACATCTTTGTAGAAAGTTTTTATTCAACGTGGCCCTAACTTCTCCTCTTGATGACTTGTTCCAAGAATCGTAACGTGGGCTCTGATACCAATGTTGGCTCCGTTTCACAGGTTCTAAACCAAGCCATTTGCGTGACATAATAGCCTTATGATTCACCATGTCTTTAGCGTATAAGAACTCGACGAAACGTAATATATAAACGAGATGCTTTGATAACACAATATGATTGAACAAAGATAAAACAAAGACTTAACATAAAAGTAAAATGTTGTTGTTGTTCACAAACATCCTAGACTCGATCTATATATAGTTTATGTAACGGTATGATCATCATTCATGAAACGTTGCAATGTTTCATGAAGTAACCGCTTTCTAACTGCCATACCGGCCCATAACTAACATAACTAACAAACTGTTTAACGGGGGTGTTTGGTTGTAAGTCTAACCCAATGTTTCAACCCGTTTGACCCAAACAACAATAAACATAATAACATTGTTTTTCCGAATTAACTTAACAAACATTATAAGGAGTTTACACTTAACAGGCCACATCCCTCATTGTCTAGGAAAGTTGAATGGTATGGTTATTAATATTGGTGGTCTTTCTTTCTTAGATTATATTTCTGAAGAAAATATTCGTCAAGTGATAAAAGGTGTTTCTCTTGAATATACAAAAACTTTGCAACTTGTTATCAACATGGACCTTTCAAGCAATAAACTTGTCGGAGAAATACCCGTCGAGCTTATGTCACTTTCTGCATTGGTGGGTCTCAATTTGTCTAATAATCTTCTCAATTGTGGCATTCCAGAAAGCATTGGAAACCTGAAGGCTTTAATTTCTCTCGATTTATCAGGAAACCAGTTGACCGGTCCAATCCCTCCGAGCATTGCAGCTTTGAATTTTTTGAGCCATTTGAATTTGTCACACAATAAATTGTCTGGACGAATTCCAACAGGAAATCAATTGCAGACCCTTACGGATCCATCAATATATGTTGGGAACAAAGATCTATGTGGAGTTCCAACGCCTAAGAATTGTTCCAATAACGAAGACCAAAAAGCAATGCACAAAAACAACCACAAAGCAGCTAATCGTAATTCAAACAAGGTATGGTTCTATATGGACATAATGTGTGGTTTTGCAACAAGATATACGTTGCAGTTGTGCTAAGAATTGACAAGATGAAGAGAGGAAGAGAATCCACATAGGTCATCTGGAATGCAAGTAATTCTCGGTCATTTATATTATTACGTGTTATTTTGCCTTTTAATTATGTTGTGCTTAATTACTAATATTGTGTTCATGATTTTTACTTTATATTTTGTAAGGCAATTGTCATATGGGTATTTTTAATAAAGACATATTCAAATGCATAGCTCAATCATCAAATTCTATAACAGTTGCTGTCTATGTTCATATTCCGTTAAATGCATAAGTATATGCATTAGAACAGGTGCTATATATGTTTCACTCGCATATGGCTAGTTTTTCACTGCTGCTGCTGTAATTCTCACACACAACACAACAGAAGAAGTGATGTTGATGCTATTAGTGCATTGCATAACGGCACATGTGCTAGTGTTGCGGTAACTTGAAAAAAATAAAAATAGGTTCATACGTATTTTGGCATTCTTTATTTATAAAACGCATTTTTATTAGAGTAAATCACAGCGTTCGTCCTTGTGGTTTACGTTAGCCGACGTGGTTCGTCCATTGACCAAAAAAATGCACTGTTAGTCCCTAATGTCAAACGTTATGTACCGTTCATCCCTCCCTCTAATGATCGTCACTAACGTCTGTTAAGTCATGTGAAGGTTTTTCTTTCTTCCCACTTTTATAAGTTGACAACAACAAAAATGTAACTTCTTCTATTCGGAGAAAAAGTGATGAAATGATGGACAAGTGCTGTCAGAAAGGCATATGCCTAGATTTTGTAAAGTCTGAGTTGGTTCGGTAGCAAGCTACAAGTTTATTGTTATTGACTTATTTCACTTCATCAATAGAAATATAAAGTTTAATGTAGCTTATGGATATGTTCAACATGGTCATTTAGCTATAATCATATGTAAGATTATCAAATACATATTCAAACATGAGAATTGATTGTATGAGTGAAACAACTACACAAATTACTCCAGAAGCGGTCGATAATGGACTATTAACCATTATAAATTGAGGGCTACCCGTTTCTGCCATCACCCAAAACCTTGTAACATGTTGTCTTAGTTTCTCAACCAAAGACAACATTTGAGTTGGTTGTTGATCAGTTGAATATGTTTTGTTTGTGGCTTGATACTTTAATTCTAAAATTTCTTTTCAGATTGGAATTGTTAGAGATGAACAAATCGTTACTAATATTAGTAACAGGATGATCATAGCCACATAGATGTAAGCAAAAGAGACGCAATCAAGAATGAGAATGTATCGACTTGAACCATCAAGATAAATATTATTAATAATACCGGTATTTATCTAAATGATAGTATACAAAATCGCGGTAATAACAAGAATGGACAAACCTATGACATTTGCAAGAAGAGTCTTGTTGTCCATAGACGCTAGAGAAGGCATTAAGTTAACCATAATCGTGCACATGAAAGCCAGACTCTCGAGCTTGGCTACTTGTTCCATCTAACCTGGCATCTCACTAGTGAGATCCACGCAATTTCATGCCAACAGTTATCATTGTAATGGATGCAACATTTATAGCGAAAATCATAATTTTTTATTTCGAATACCATAACACAAATCCACAAACATAGAAGGGTGCAAACTAATGATACTATTGCAATATAGATCACAATCAACACCATAGGCTGACTTTCGAAATTACCTTTCTCCGTATTAATATCTACATTAGATTTATCTTCACAATCAACTAATGATACTATTGCAATATAGATCACAATCAATATAGATCACACTCGAAATTACCTATAGGGTTGGGTTGATTCTGGTCCAACTTAGCTTACCGGGTTTATCGGATCAACCCAATAGACCAAATAGCTTAATAGGGTCGGGTTAGGGTCCTAATTAGTTTGTTATCGGGTCAACCAGATAAACCCAATAAGATATATAACAAGTTAATAACCAAGTAACAAATGTTTAATTTATAAAATGCTGTTCTTCATGGGCATACTGCTTTTTTTTTCTTCTCTAGCATACAACAATTCTATCTACAACAATCAACATCATATAACTACTGGTTAAAGCTATGAATCGTTAGGTAATTTTACTGGAGTATCAACGATCATTTTCTATCTACAACCTCCATAAACCAAGGCTGCTCATTGACCCAAACAATTGTAACATTATCCGCTTACCCAAACACTTAAACTAACTGTGATACATCATATCAGCAAAATATTGTAGATTAGTTTATGAAAAGTTACTTTTCATATCAGTAAAATGGCAACCTACCACTTAATTATACCATTTTAAGCAGCTTATTACAATAAATAGCAATGTGATTATCAGTATCTCAACAAGAATAAGTAGCATACTAATAGGGAGGGGGTGTTTGGGACTGTTTATTATAAGTGCTTGTGCTTTATGATGTGAAAGCAGATATTTAGCTGTAACAACACCCAACACACAAGTTAATATTTGGTGGAAATAATGACGAAGAAACTTGTTACGCTGATGAGGTTTGTGCTACAATTACATAAACCAACTTAAGTTAATCTGTGTGGCTCTTTGATAATCTAAATATTTATTTTATCCCTTTTGTGAAATTTGGTTGATCAACCCATTCATACTTGTGAAAGCGCTTATAGAAAAGTCATGGTTGAGCTAAAGGTCTGAAATTTTGTTAATATAAACTTGTGTAAACACGTAAGACAAGATATGTACTAATTATCTAATGAATGCAGATTAATCATCTGGCTGTTAATGCTTTGTTAAAGAGCCACCAAATTAATGAAATGGAGGGAAGTGCCCCGTTTGGGTTAGACGAGTTCAGGTCAGGTTCACCTGCATCTCGCGTCCTCAAACAATTTGCTTAGTTTAACGCACTCATATCTCATGGAAATAATCTAATGATTGGTAAAAAATTGTGGGCTTGTCAAGTGTCAACCCAGCCTGACCCATTTTTGACTCGTACTTATATGAACATGTTTAACCCAAAACCGTGTTAACCCGTTACACAACCCACCCATATTCCACCTGTAATGGGATTATGTTATTTTACCTTCGAGTGTCTCTCTTCTTGCAGCAGATGAAGATAGAAGTCACGTGCATTATTTGTTGTCAAAACTTGACACCCAATCATTTCATTGCATATTTAAATGAAAGTCTACTTCTAGTTGAAGGCTCGTAAAAGAGAATGAGTCAATGTTTTTCAAAAAGCAGATTTTGATCATTATTAGGAATAGATTCAAAATTTTGATTAAAACTTATTTTAGGATGCTGTAAGGGGGGTGGCAACACCTTCGGTATGGATGAGGTATCATTCGGTATGATGAGGCATGCCATTGCCACCCATTCGGCAATGTTCGGCATGGCATGAGGAGCGGCAATCTTTGCCGAACGGTATGAAGAGGAGCATGTGTTTTTGTTTCAAAGTGAATATAAATTAAGTGAGGTATGGTGAGTCATTGTGTTGCCACTAAAAAATTATGGTGATGTATGATGAGGTATGAGATTAGGTGAGATAAAATTATTGGTGGGTTGTGAGGTATGGTGAGGTATGGTCTAAAACCATTGCCACCCCCCTAAGCATTAGAGAAACATTTTTGCCAACTTTCCTATTCGGCTCGTTTCCAGTAATATTTAAATGGACAGAAACCACCACCATAAAAAAAATTTAAGTTTCATACAACCAAATTTGATGCATTTTTTTTTTTTTTTGGTAAAAGGGACGATACCCCGGTAAATATATATTAAACAACCAAAACTATACTGGAGAAAACTTCATATGGGCATACCCATAGAAGTTTAAGTTCCACGACATTCCCAAAACATGTTTCGGGAACATTACAAGAAATAATAAAACACTCCAATAACTAGACTTATTAAACATCAAAAAACCAACAACAAAATGACTAAAAATAAAACACTTAGGGTGCGTTTAGTTGAGGGAAAACACCCTTGTTTTCTACAAAATGTTTTGTGGAAAACAAGAAAAATAGAGATCGCGTTCAAATTATCATTTTCCAACAAAATGTTTTGCAAAACACAAAATCCCCTATTCCTAATCTAACATGGAAAATTAGAAAACAAATTTTAGTTGTTTTCCTTGTTTTCCTTTGTAACCCCCAACACTCCCTCCTTTCTTCAAAATAGAAAATACAAATATCAACTAAACGCATTTTCTTTATTTTCAAGTGTTTTGTGGAGATAAATTTCCCATCCAATTTTTTACAAAATTAGAGATAGAAAACAAGAGAATTTTTTCTCCAACTAAACGCACCCTTATCGCTTCCAAGGATGTCCAGTATCCATATTCACGAACAGCCCATTCCACTTCTTCAATTCCTCATCACACTTCATATCATTAGCAAATATCGTAGCGCAAGGACCAGTAGAATTAAACGGGTCCACTAAACCAGTAATTCCTACCATTAGCCATTACTAAACAAAACAAATAAACATATCCCAAACACCCCGTATGCATCAGACCTCAGCCATAAATAAGAATAACAAAGATATTTCCCTCCTATCTCTCCATTTGAACCAATGCCAAACATAACATGCCCACAACTAAGGTGGTGTTTGATAAGAACTTAATGTGTCTTAATTGAAAAATAGGTAAGTTAATTAAGTCACAAAATGAATGTTTGTTTAGTGCTTAAAACTAACATGTGACTTTCTAGAAAAAGCCATGGAGATGAGGGTCTACAAATTAAGTCATCCATTTTATCCTAATTTTACGTATTTACCCTCCAACTTCTTAACTTTATTTTAAATAAAAGGGTATAACAGTAATTTTTTTAATTCAGACACTTTATTCAGCACACAAAACAAACAACTATTTATTCATCTACAAACAGACAGCATATTTCTAGACAGACACTTTAATTTAACAGGACTTAATAAAAAAACTAAACAAACAGGCCCTAAAGCTCTTACCATTTTCATAACCAACACTATGCAAATCCATCTGCCACCAGGAAAAAGAAACATAAAACATACAGTCCTTTTTAATCCTCAAATTGCCATAAGACTTCCACACATTTCCCTGACAAGAACCCCAAAACCTTAAACCAATAATCTTTGACCCAAAACCTTAAACCAATAATCACAGTAGATAACAAAACTCATTGGGAGCCGAAGCTGCTGATTAATCTATCAATTTTAAACAACTCCACACCTAAATGAAGCAAGATGTGTGCACTTTGTTTGTATGGAAAGAATGTACGATTAACAGCAAATCCCGTACAATTTCCCACAACAACGAGAACCTTTTTTATTATTTTTCCAACTTTCATAAGATCAAGAGTCACTTGTGCAGAAGTCTTTTCTGTTCAAACAATCGCCAATAGGTCAAATTATATAAGATTGTACCTAAAATTGAATGGGTTAAATCGATTGAAAGTCACCAAAGTGAATCTCTAATAAAATATACAGAACTTCCTGAAGATGTGGGCTGTATCACTTATTAACCTGAAAAATGAGTGCCCACAACTCGCTCTTGAGACCACGTTTGGTAAAGAGAAATTCAGAAAAAAAAAATGAAGTAGAGAATATAATCTTTGAGAATAAAAATAAGTAGAGAATTTTGTTCAATTCTAATGTTTGGTAACATCAGAGACTTGACTCGAGAAATGAAAAAAATTTTATTTAAATAATATTTTGTCTAAATAAAAATTCTTAAAAAATATTTTTAAAAAAATATATCTTTTTTTTTTAATTTATTTTTTAAAAATTTATGTACTTTTTTTATAAAAAATTTATTAAAAAAAACTTATTTTTTTTAAAATCTATTTACTTAAAAAAAAACTTGTTTTAAAAAAAAAAATTTTAAAAATGTATTTTTTTTTTAAAAACTTTTTTTTTTAAATAATTTTTTTTTAAAAATATATTTTTTTTAAAATTTTTTTCTTTTAATTTTTTTAAATGTAAAAAAAAAAAAAAAAAAAAAAAAAACTTTTTTTCAAAAAAATTAATCAATTTCTCCACAAAAGGGATGGAAAACAAAGAGTTACAAATTACAAAGAGGTGATTTCTCCGAGAATTCCAAATTCTCCGCCCATTTGATTTCTCTACGTACCAAACAAGAGAAATGAAATGATTTCCTTTTCTCTAGTCTCATTTCTCTGTACCAAACACACCCTTAGTTTCTCACCCACCAAATTCACGTCAATGCTAGACGTCTTCGTTGCCAATACTCAATGAGGCGGACACACCTTCTCAATCTCACTTAATATTGTTTGCTTTAAGCGAACGTTCTTAATAACTGTTGAGTTTAAGATACATGAATAACAATAAAACATGTAGACACTACAGAGTACACAGCGGAAGACTTAGGATCATAACAATAATTAATTAACTGAAAGATGCGTAACGTACCTCTTGCAATTGGTAGATCTCTTCAATTCAAGAACCCTAATTAGGGTTTATGTGGTTTAACGAATTAACCCTTACCGTTTTTCAATTCAAACCAATTAATGTAACAATAGTGTGTTACACCACGTTTTTGTACACACGTACTATTAGCGATTCGATGCGAATGCTAGTTCTTGATCACAATAGAATAACCAAACATCTTACTCATAAATCCCTTACAATGGGGATTCACTTGTCGACCAAGACAAAAGGGAAGAAAAGAAGAAGTTTGGCCCTCTATTGAAATCTAGTGTACCAAATGATGAATACAAGGGAATGTATTTATAGCCTTATGGTAGATATCAAGTTTACTATGGTTTCCGATGTGGGATTCCATAGTTTTGGCCAAAAACAAGCCCAAAAGAGGGTTCCTAAAACCGTCTCTTGGCTTGTTTACTTTTCTTCATATCCCGTTGACATTTAACGACCGATAATCACTTTCGATAAGAACTTATCGCTCGTTAAGTCGTTTATTGTGAATATAATAATTAAACATAATATTTTATATTAATTATTTAAACATCGAGTCTCATACGTAAAGTGTGCAATCCCGTGGTCTCGAGTTCGAATCCGGTCATACACATATTAAATATATCCATAAACCAACAGCTCCCACTTGGAGATATCTTAGTATGCGTAATGACATTGGTTAGCATCTAGCAACACGCCAATGACCCCAGAACAACTCGAGTATGGTTTCCTGGAAAAAACCATTTGATGATTCATCATCATACTTATCCTTTTGTTTCTAATACCATGTTAATAAGAATATGGATCTCACTCATTTCTTAATTAACTATTATGTTTCTCGCTTTATATGATTGATCAAGATTACCAATTCTTCTGAACATATTCCAGAAGACCTTGGGCATGGCCATGCAAACATCTTGACAACCCTACGAGGGGCCCAACAGTATTATACTTCAAAATAAATTTGAAGGAAACAAATCCCGTTTTGACTACGAGCATAATTCATAAATTTCGCAACACTTCTGAAAACAACCCTTATAACTACCAGTTACGTATAGCGTTAGATTGCTTCACAGAAATGCACTACATCCATGACATTTCTCTGGTATCTCAAGTCAGAGAATAAATATTCATGATGTACTTAATGACAAAGATCCATAAAGTACCATCATGTGGTTGGGATAAGTCCTATATTCAATCCATTGAATATCATCTGAAATTAGTCATGCTACGCATCAATATACTTTCAAGTATATTCTAACTAATACTCAGATTTGTCTTAATTTAATATCATTCCCATGTTATTGATCGACAATGGACTATTTAGAATAACTTAAGTTATTCACGGATTAAACATGCAAATATAGGACACAATATTATAAATGAAATTAAACGTATAAAGTACTTTAATTCATTATAAATAATAATTGTTTAACATCCTTTATCCAAATACTAAATAGATCAATGCATGATAATACTAGTTAATGAATTTTGCCACAAGTCATGAGAATCATACTTGTTGACAAGGCATAATTTCAATTAACTTTGATCTATAGGAATTTTGAGAATACTTATTTCAAGAATTCAATAAGTGAATTTCTTATATGTGTTTACACATATCTTGATATTGTCATAACATTCCATAAAGTGCATGAAAACCTGAACCACCCTTTTATGACAATCATCATTCAAAACTTTAAAGTTTTAAAGTATCCTTTATTCTTTAATGTATAATGCAACTATGCTCTTAGTTGAACATAATTAGTCAACATGGTCATCATCAAGGGCACCATGACTAGAATTGAGTGTCATCTCAATTATACCAGCATCATTGTATACAACAATATGCTCTTTAAACATCCGTAAACTTTGAACAGTTATAGTGTAATGTTGGTGCCTACCAAAACTCAAGTTTGTTGGCAATGACAATTATGAAACACTTGTTATATTTTCATCCATAGAATCTAGGAGCATCTCCAGACTGTGGAATGTGATTCTAAATCCAAACATATTTCCTTTTAAAAATATTTATTACACTAACAACTTTCAATGTTGTCAAATCATCTTGTAATCAAGCATGACACAACAATCTTACAACATGATGTACATGATGAATCTTCAAGTTAGACTTTAAGATCTCATTATATATCCATCATGTTCTATTATACTCATTTATTTACCGCATATGTTTATAGTAATAAACATATATTCCAAGGTTGTATTTCTTATTTCCAAATCTTACAAACGAAGTTTCATTCCCAATTAAAACTTAATTTAGGTGGAATGTAGTTGCCCATACAACATATAAGATTTAAGAAAATAATACTCCCACTAGCTTTCAGGAATACTTATGAGCTATCTTATTTTAATTTTTTAAATCAAACATGGATTTAATATTAAACATAAGAATCATCTTATAGATGCATGCATATATCCATTCATGGATTCTTGCAGTTTGTACATATTCAAAGATTATTTGAATTCATAAAACTACTTTGTATTACTTATCATCCTCGCAAAAGTAATTCCACAACAAAGAGTTTTTATATTCATTGTCAAATTTTCATATCAATGAAACTAAGTATGACAATTATAATCTTTATACTTCTATTTAATGTATCTAGAAAAGAATATTCAACCATAGTTAATTGCTTAAATATGATTAATATTATTATCACTAGACATGCATTAAATATGTGTACAATATTGTCCATATGATTTCTACACAAAGATTTAAACCACTAGGGTTTCCATCCTTTGAAGAAACTCATATTCATTATTAAGTTAAACCAAGTATCTAAAGTTGATTATCTTTATGGACAGCATCTTAGCATTCATAGTATGATTGATTTACCACAATTCAACATTTGGTAAATTCATCATTATGATTAACAGGCTTACCATGATCCTGTAACTCATAATCCTCAACATATTAAATATCTGAGATATCCTTACGGATCTATGAATGACAATTTCATCATATTGAGGTCTATCATTTACATGTTTAACCTCATCATGATATTTGCAAGTGTATTTTAGAAGATTATGTATTTTGTAACTTTAATCTTTCAAGATCTAAACCAAAACTCCCACTTGCCTTTAACAATTTAAAGATTACTTTTAAATAGTTTAGCAAGTAGAGCAACAATACATTGTTCTCTTTTGAGATATTACAAAACATTGTCAGTTCCTGACTTTAGTTTGTTACAACCCACTTTACAAGTAGTTTAACAAATTCAGAACTTCATTATAAGACTTAATGTGATTCATCACATTCTATAAACAAATGGTGTCTTATCAATCTTCTAGATTGGAGTCTTATTGAGTATATTCAAACTATACTCAATCTTCTAACCTTGATAACATGTGGAAGAATCTATAGTTATCTTGAATCAAACATGCCAATATATTTTGATTCTTCTAACTGAACATACCATAAAACTATGGTATTTCATTAGAATTAATATTGTAAGATAATCTAACAATATTTAAGATAACCATTTACCGTTGGCTTATCTATTTACCAACAAAGTAAAACTTAATGGTACAATAGAATTACCAAGTCAATTGCATGTATTATAACATAAGTATTCTTGACCAAGTCAAAAGACATATCAGTTATAATCCCACTATACGTTGTAAGTCATTGATTTACCATTGACTTCATGCATATGTCTTAAAACATAGCAAGTTAACGTCTTACTTTATATTATAAGTCTTGTATTAAAAGGCTTCATGTTTGTGACTTTACAAAATCATAAACATTTATAATTAAAGTAATTATGAACACCACCTCATGTTTCAATTAATATTTCAAGTTAATATTTACTACATATATTTAAGTCATTCAACGAATACTTAAATTCAAAGTAGTATTAGATTACTTCATTTAATTATGTCATTCCAAGAAAAGTTCAACGTATGAAACGGCAAAATCATCCATGCTCGTTCTCACGACATGTGGATATTTTACCTTGAGCTACAATCTAGTTCACGTTCTCATGTAACGTAAATTGTAATTACAAGTGTTACTTAAATATTGAATGACATAAATATTTAAAGTAGTCTTTGTTATCATCTTGACACATGTTCTGAATAGGACAATCATACACATTTAAATGTATAACTCCTATTGGAACGTTACTCTCTTACCTTGCGGTCAAGAGAATCCATTTAAATCATATTTATATGTGTTGTACCTTGCACACAATAAAGATTTCTCCCACTTGTGCATGGAACAACATCATGTAGCAGATAAACAACACGATACACGTTCGTTTATTTGATTAATATGATTTGTGTCATAGATATAACAAGTAGATGTAGGACTATATTGTTTAGTAAGGAAACGCACATGACAATCCTTAAAAACATAAGTGCCTACAATTGGAAAGTAATTATCTACATGATATTCAAGAGATAATTTAGATTACTACACAGCAAATAAGGCTTGTAGCTCCCACTGAATTGGAAATCGTTTCAACAACTTCTTATTCAGTAATGCAACACAAATGCTCCCACTGAATCAGACAACATTGTAAGTGTTGCATAACCAGTGAAAACAACTTGCTTGCTTTTAACTTTCCTATACCTTTAAGAACCATACGTAATCATTACTAAGGTACTAAAAGGTGTATTCTACTTTATGAATGATAGGTTATCTATCAATGTTATTAACTCAAAAAATTGGGTATGCAATTTCTTCCTTAACAGGCCTACCATGCCCATAATGGTATGTAGCACCTTTAAAGGTTAAAGCAAAACAACTAGATAAATAAAGCTAGTTTTCCTTTTACCAATTTTTGCGGTAATTAGTCTAGCTTCTAATTTAGTAACTCATATACATGTTTTCCACTTAACCAACATTCATGTTTGTTACAAAAGGATTCATTCACCAAATGAGGGTAATGAAATCTTTATGGAAAATATGATGTGCAATTCATTGCTATGAGTTACATTAGAATTTAGACAATTCAAATGTTCCTATTATACCTTTCTCATTCATGAAAAGGAATAGGATTGAGTCTTATGCTTCTCCCATGGAAAAGAGACTTCGTTTGTCTTTTCGGTAAATTATTCTCGATCAAACATTTGTTTGAAAGCAGAATGGATCAATTTACTGATCAAAGACTAAACCTCGTTTACGGTTAAATGTTGCATTTATACATTCAAAAGAATTACAAAATTCAATTTTAGTATTTTCGATAATTAACCTTTTCAAGAAAATTAATTACCCATGGTTCATAAGCATATAACCATTTAATTTTCACTGAAAAACTAGGATCCAAATTGACATAGTTTCATCACATCAGTTGATCTGCTAGTAATGAAATTATTCAAGATGGTACGAGTCGAACCTCAATTGCCAATTTTCAAATTGCAATTCCTAGATTTATGGGATTTACATTTAGCCAATTTCAATTGCCATGTAAACATGTTTTATCCCCATCGTATGCCTTGAGTTGCCAGTTCTCACTACAAAACTCAATTAAGTTGTCCAACTTAAGAAACTGCAAAATCATCCATGCCCGTTCTCACGTCACGTGGATATTTTACCCTTTGATTACGATCTAAATCACGTTCTCATGCAAATAAAAGGTAATCTCAGGTGTTTCCGTTTCGTTGGATGGCATACAACTTAAATTAAGGGTAATAATTTTGATGTCAAATCAAATATGTACAAATATGTCATGCATTCATCTTCGTATCATAGTTTTTATTAAAACATTTATATCCTTGTTTTAATGTTTAAGCTTTTCATCATCAAAATTTAATTGAGGTATTGGATTCACCAATCAAGGAATTTAGTGTTAATTATCATCCATTATACCGTACTTTTGCATAAGTGTAAACACTTAGTGTTTCGGGTAATTACCACCGAAATGGCGCATGGAATTAAAACTAATTCGCCTTTAAGATGAGCTTGCACATTTAATGGCTTACTAAGTAGCTCCATTCGAACTTACAGGGGGCAGAGGACCAGGTAAGCGCTAAAGCATAACCTTAGACATCCTTTCAGTGTGACTGTGCGCACTTCTTTATTAACCCCTTTATAGTTCATTCTAGTGGGTGAGCCGTTCAGTCCATTTGTACCAAAGTCACCAATCAATTAAACGATTATGATTACTATGCTTAAAATTACATGTTTCACCATTGTTTAGGTCAGTTTATTATTCTTGTAAAAATACCCTTGTTTTACATAACAAACAAGCAAGTATTTAAATAAACATATAAACAATGAATGCATAACAAAAAAAAAAGTCATGCATATCAAATAGCCACATGCAAACCTTTTGATAAATCTTATTAATAATCAATTCTAGATCTGTCAATATGTACATGTTTAATTAAGACTTTCACCCGTTTGACATAATGTACAAAGTGAGCCACATGCATCGATTCTTCGATTGCGTAAGTCAAAATTAAACACATACCACATAGCACATAATTGATTAAATTAATAATGATTGAGGTCTTCCCCAATTTTAGATCTATCATAATTTAGTGTATATCACTTAAACAAGAAAGACATACAATAAAAGCAAATCCATGATAAAACATGCATGTAATTATCATGGACATAAATTACACTTAACAATTAATGCAATTATAACAAAGTTACGCAATACACATAAAATTGCATGCATCCTAGGGTTTCTAATCCAATTAAAACTTGAGTTTACAAAACCTTAATTAGGGCACACAAAAAAACGCCCCCCTTAAAAAATTTAGGGTTTAGGTTTTGCAAACCCTAGATCTACGCATACAAATAATAACACAATCAAGTTTATTATATTTATGTGTTTCAGTAATTAATTACTTGTTATACAAGGCTCGTGATGCCACTGTTGAGTTTAAGATACATGAATAACAATAAAATATGTAGACACCACAGAGTACACAGCGGAAGACTTAGGATCATAACAATAATGAATTAACTGAAAGATGCGTAACGTACCTCTTGCAATTGGTAGATCTCTTCAATTCAAGAACCCTAATTAGGGTTTATGTGGTTTAACGAATTGACCCTTACCGTTTTTCAATTCAAACCAATTGATGTAACAATAGTGTGTTACACCACGTTTTTGTACACACATACTATTAGCGATTCGATGCGAATGCTAGTTCTTGATCACAATAGAATAACCATACATCTTAGTTATGCTCAAGGTCACTCGTAAATCCCTTACAATGGGGATTCACTTGTCGACCAAGACAAAAGGGAAGAAAAGAAGAAGTTTGGCCCTCTACTGAAATCTAGTGTACCAAAGGATGAATACAAGGAAATGTATTTATAGCCTTATGGTAGATATCAAGTTTACTATGGTTTTCGATGTGGGATTCCATAGTTTCGGCCAAAAACAAGCCCAAAAGAGGGTTCCTAAAACCGTCTCTTGGCTTGTTTACTTTTCTTCATATCCCATTGACATTTAACGACCGATAATCATTTTCGATAAGAACTTATCGCTTGTTAAGTCGTTTATTGTGAATATAATAATTAAACATAATATTTTATATTAATTATTTAAACATCGAGTCTCATACGTAAAGTGTGCAATCCCGTGGTCTCGAGTTCGAATCCGGTCATACACATATTAAATATATCCATAAACCAACAATAACTACCTGTTATTAAAAGTAGCTACTCAAACAACTATATGCACCGATGTTATAAGTTACGTAGAAATTCAATATGAACAATGGATAATCCATTAATGAAGATACCTCAATGACCATATCCACATCCTTGAATTCTGAGTAGTCTAATACCCCTTTAATCAGCGTCAACGCCTTTTCAGCTTGGAACTGTGCCAGCTTTTTCTTTGCAAGCATACCTTGGATATTTGCTACAAGTAAATACTACCTTTAAGTATCATCTCTAGTATATAAGTGGCAGAATAAACCTGATTTTTCAAAATGCAGGTCATACCTTTTACTGTTTTTATCCCTTTTAGAAGATACTCAGGGTTGACTTCCTTAAGAACAACAAATATGTTACTGATGATAAGGGCTATAGCTATTCCAGAACCCATTAAACCTACACCAATCACAGCAACTTTCTTGATCGCCCTTGGATTGAGTCCGATACCAGTAACGTTAAGCACTTGCCAGTGATGAAAAATAAGCTAAACATGTAGAATGTTCAGAAAGCAAAAGATATTCACACTAAAGAGTTTGTTATACCTTTGAAGTTGTACGTTGTGAGAAGAACACACGACAAAGACATTTGATGTTTTCAAAACTACAAGCTCATTAAAAATACTTTCTCAAACTAATTGGGTCTCCCAATTAGGGCAATTTTTCTTTCTTAGCAAGACAGCAACTCGAATATAGCCTATTTGGTGACAATTATTTTACCTTGTATCATCATCAAGTGTCAATTTAGGTATTTAACTACTATTCAAAAACTCCACGTAAGCCATGTGTAAAGTCAAACTTGCAGTTTTGGATATACACACCTGGTTCAATGAGCAGAGATGCGGAGACTGAAGCAACTGAGAAAGACCAGAAGTTGATTGTCGTGACTGCACATCAAGAGGGTAATGTCTTTTGGAGTAAGAACCACTGGAATTTGTTGCACTGTTAATGGGTTCTGGAATAGCTTAATGGGTTGTTCTTAAGGACTATCTGGAATACTATAGACCATACAGGTTACTGATGATAAGGGCTGTAGCTATTCTATGAGTAGCCAGACATATATATTCACCCAAGAAGACTGTAGACCATACAGGTTGTAGCCAGGCAATAAGCACATAAGCGAAACATTATCCATGTGCGATGTCCCAGCATGATTTTGATGGCAAGAACTATCTGGCTGACAATAGGTTCGATCATGTCCTAGCACACAAAGATATTAAATTATAAACACAAGTTAAAATGGTTCATTCATAATCTGTAACAAAAATGCATGCTAAAGCTATATGAAGTGGTAAATGACACTTAATAGCGAGAATGAAACCTAAATATTATGGGGAAATGACAGTCCCTTGGGGTCAAATAACTTTTCAAAAATCAATTTTCATTAAGCTACTACGGATAACCAGACTAATTATGGGTCATATTAGCACTAACGTACCAGCTGCAACAAAAAAGATCATCAGGGGGCAGAAACCTAATTTACTCACTAGTCTATAATCTTATCGAAACAAGTTCAATCTCACTTGGTATTTACTCATAATCATTATATCAAAACGTCAAGACTTCATTATAGTCTATACTTTTCACATTTTCCTCATTTTATAAACATTAGTAGCTCCTATGTTTGCACTTCTAGTATACAAAATACTCTAGTAACATCAAAACTTCGTTCCTTGATGATTTTTTTCATGCGCTAAGTGTTTACTTTTCTCTTAGTGGAGAGAATTGTGGGCCCAAAACCCTTACTCTCTCTTAATTGGAAGACTCATTAAAACTGCAGTCTCCCCTATAAGAGGTTAATTAAGAGTTTTATATCTAATAACGTAATTTAGTAAACACCCCCTTACTATACTTAGGTAATCATAAATTACGCTAGTAAAGTCAAAACTTCACTCCTTGCTGATAGTTTTCATGCGCGAAGATACTCTTACCAAAATAATCGTCTCTAATTCAATACTAGTCTATAATCTTACCAAAACAACTTCAATCGCACCTAGTATTTACTCAAAATCTCTTATTTACGCAAACTAACTCATATCAAAACGTCAAAACATCATTATAGTCTACTTTTCAAATTTTCTTCATTAGTAGCCCGTATTGTTGCACTTCTAGTCACTAGTAACATAAAAACTTCATTCGTAGCTGATAATTTTCACGCGTGAAGATACTATTACTAAACTTAATCTTTGTTGTACTCTACTTTACGCAAACTAATGAAGTCGCCTATAACAATCAAGACCTAATTCACAATCTATACTTTCACATGTGACGTATTTACAATCTAAGCAATGATAATAAATTCAAACGCATAATACATCACAATTCCACCATAAAGTTTTATCAAAAATAGAAAAATTTACGGTTACTTCAAATTTTTGTGTAATCCTATTTCCTCTGTCAAATTCATCGATTTTTCCTATATCATGTCACAAAGCTATAATTATATGCTTCTACATCTTTTGGTTCAGTTACAAGAATGATGATAACTAGACGAAATACAGTTATAACCGTTAATTGTGAGGGTTTTTTGTTTTTGATGATGATTATTATCGTGATTATCAATGGAGCGTGCTGGTCATCGGTGTGATTGGTGATGATTATCGTGGTGAATGGTGGTTAATGGAATATGATAACTCAGATTATGGTTTATAATCAAAAGTAGCCAACACAATTCACTAGAATTCACAAAATAGACAAATTCGAAGTAGAAATTGTTTAAAGTGATTTGATATTGAATGATGTATTGTACAAGTCAATTACAGAGAGAAGAGAGAATCAATAAAAAGCTAAGAAAAGAATGATAGTTTGTTACAAGTATTTAAAGAGTAAAAATGGGTGAGAAAAGTAGTTTGGGTGAGTTTGGTCTGTTTGGCGGGCTCACGTGCTCTGCACGTGAGTTCTTGTTCTTTGAATTTTTGACATATAACAATGCTTCTAACACAAATGAAGGGAACCTCTTCACAATGTCTGCGAGATCTTCTCATGCAACATCTTCCTCAGTTCCATTACTCCATTGAATTAATCCAAACACTCCCATATGATTTTGTTGCTTGACAATCTTCCTTTCCAACAACTTAGCTAGTTTAGCAACTAGTAACCCTTGAGCATTGATGAGTGTGTAAATACTCATAATTTTTGGTCAAATCTGAACTGCAAAACATTTAAAAACGCTAAGAAATGCATCAAAATACTAAAAATATCTCAAAATTGCATTTTATATGTTTCAGATGCAAAATGTTTAAAATCAGATGAAAAACGAGCTAAGTTTGCATAATTGGCAGTTTCAGTCCCTCAACTTTCAAATGTTGACAAAATCAGTCCCTGAGCATTTGTTTTGGAAGAAAAGTCAACCCAAGTCCTTTAAAAATCAAAATTTATCAAAAATGATCCTTGGGTAAAAAGTTTGGAGAATTTACAAGTTTGGTCCTTCAAGTTTCAAAATTGGCAAAAATAGTCCTTGGAAGTTTAAAAATATCTTTAATGGTCCTTGTACTATTGAAACTTGTCATAATTGGTCCCTTGGCATAACTTTTCAAAATTGGCTGATTTGGTCCCTTGGTTCTTGGTCCTTGTATTAATTATAGCCAAGCCATGACCCTTGACCCCTGTCAAAACAGCCTTGAGCCCTGCCAACTTGACCCTTGACCCCCCTTTGTGAACCCCCGTTCACTAATATAACCCCGGTCAACACACAGTCAAACCACCCACATTCCTTTTCCCTCCATTTTCCTCCTTCCTCCCAACTGCTCTGCAAATCCAGTCCACCCCTCACCTCCAGCTCACTCTCACCTCTCCATGTCCCCTCCACCTCCACCAAACAACAAAATGCATTTAAAGCTTTTCATTCCTTGCACTCAAACCTTCCCCACTGGCATATAGCATTTTCCCGCCAAAACTCATCTATGGCTAAAAAATGATTCTTCTAATCCAATAGTTCTGGAAACAAGTGGGATTTGCTGAGAGAACAAGTGGGAGCACTTTTGCATATAAATAGAAGAAGGAGAAGCTAGAGAGAGAGTAGTTTTTAGTTTGTATTTTTCTTTCATGTCGTTTTTAATATCAATGTCTTAAACTAGTTCTAAATGTTTAATTTCCTTCTGTATTGTACTAAGAAAAACTTGTTTTATCAGTTGTAATTTAATTTCAAGTATTAATTTGAAGTTTGAATCAAAAATTTGTTTTTATGTTCCCTGTTCTAAAATCTGTATCAAGTGTGTTAAATCCAGGCTTCAAATAGCCTATTTAGAACTTAGTTGAGCTTATTGCAGCTTCATATAGCTATTAGTAAGCTAAAATTTCAGTTTCAAGCAAACTTGGTACTTGGTCAACAAAAGTCAACTAAAGCAGATTTGGGTTGAAAAGCTGGAACTGGATCAGATTGGGTTAAGTTGAGCTGGATTTAGAATTAGTTATGGGTTAGGATAGTGATAATTGGTTCTCAGTTGGTATTAATTTTTCTGGACCTCTTGTAAGTGCTTCTAAATTCTCTATAATCAGTTAAAGTAGTATAGATTTAATAAGCTCAGCTTGTAGTTGATTAGTTTAGCTCGGTTTATGTGTTACTAAGTTTATTACATTAGTTCTAATTATCTAATGGTTCTAGTTAATTGAATCCACATAAGTGTCTTATTTAATGAGATAGCCTGCAATAATTTGATATATGTGGTTTGAACCTGTGATTGCTGTCTTAATCTCATCAATAGGTCCTAATTAGATGTTTGGAATCTGAAATTGTTGGATGAAAGCTTTGATTCTCAGTTTAAAGTGGAATTTGTTCTAAAGTTGTTATGAAAAGTAGTGTTTGGATCAGGACTTGAATCCAAGCTTGGGATCACTTAAGCAGTTGAATGCAGTTGTTAAAGTCATTATTATGCATATAGAAGTTGTAGTGGTCATTACTTGGTATCTGCAAACACCCAAAGTCAAAATCAACTTATATCTGTCCTAATGTCAAATCTGTTAGGAATTTGGTAAATCAAAGGCTTGATTTAGGTGTAGATGTTAGAGTAGTTGCTCATTGTAGGTTTATTTCACCTTAAATCATCAATATCAGTTCACAAATTAAGATCAAAACTCATTTTAGTCAAACTTTGCAAAACTGTCAAAAGTCAAAAAAGTGCAAAACTCAGTTTTCACCCAAAGTGGTTGATTTGTGTGATAAAAGACTGACCGTCAGGAGCCAATCAAATTTTGGCGCCGCTGCCGGGGAGCTGTGCTAATTATCTTACGTTTAGCAGATTAGTGATTTGAATATTCACTCCTTGTTCATACCATCTATATATATATCTATATTTTCTTATAAAAATTCAAAAACCCAAAAACATCTTAAAACGTATAAAACGCAAAAATATTTTTCTTTTGTTTCTATATATATAAAAGATAAAAATACAAAAAGATTTGTCGTTTTCTTTGTTTAATAATAACAACATAAAAAATTACCATCGAGAACCAAGACAGAGTACTACCTAACTGGGGGTACGACCATAATAAGTTCTCGAACCAAAGATTAAAACTTGCCTTTATGTCCTTGTGAGTGGTGTACCATTTTCAAAGAAGCCATTCATCTTGTGATTATTGGTTTAAGTTCACTGTCGTTTTGCCTCGATATTGTTTTAATTGGATTTGTTGTTATATCTACTTTTCAAAACCATAAAACCCAAAAAGATTCTTCTTTCCCCATTTTCATAATTCCCTTCCTTAACTCTGAGATTCCTTAGAGTTAACTCTAGTGTATGCGCACTCGCTCTTCTAGGTCTGTGAGCCCTTTTCGTGAGCTTATCAGGATTCCAAGAAGGCGTGTCCGTAGACGTTCTGCCCCATCAGTCGGATCTGAGATCCGGACTGCTCACACTACTTCCGTTATCATGGCGGAAGAACGTCCTATGTGTGAGCTTCTCCAGGCACCCATCGATGGGTATGGAGATGCTATTGTTATCCCAGCCATTATGGCTAAAAATTTTGAACTCAAAACCGGGTTACTAAATCTTGTAACCTCAAGTCAATTCTATGGTTTTGAGAGGGATGATCCTCATGCTCATATTCGATGGTTTAACAAGATTGCATCTACCATCAAATACAAGAATGTCCCTACCGATGATGTCAAGCTTCTTCTGTTCCTATTTTCCCTTGAGGGACAAGCCCGGATTTGGCTTGAAAAACAACCCCCTCAATCGATCGAAACATGGGAAGACCTGGTGAAGAAATTTGTGAACGAATTCTATCCACCTTCTAAAAACACGAGTCTTAAAAACGAAATCATCAAATTCACACAAAAGTTTGATGAATCCTTCAGTGAATCGTGGGATCGTTTTAAGGAGTTGCTCCACAAATGTCCTCACCACGGTTTCTCCGAGTTAATGCAACTCGATACTTTCTATAATGGAGTGAGTCAATCTCATCAAGACTCTTTCAATTCCTCCGCTGGAGGAAATTTCTTAAGCAAAACTGTAAAAGAAGCTTTAGTGATCATTGAAAACAAGTCTAAAGTCCGCACTGCACGAAGCAAACCGGTTGTTTCCCAAGTCAGTGTTGGTCCTTCTACTTCATCGCCCGTGAGTCAATCTAGCACCGATGCTAAGATTGACAAACTCACGGAAGCAATTCAAGCTTTGGTTCTCTCCAACCAAAAGAAAGTTTCTTTTCCACAAACTTCACCTCCTGCTGAAGTTAAGAAAGTGGAAGTATGTGTTACTTGCGGTGGCCCCCATGCCTATTACAACTGTATGGCCACTGATGGTAACCCTTTTGAAGCAAACGTTGTGGGCGGGAGTTCTAATTTAGGAGGCAACCAATACCGTGCTCCTATAGACCCGAACCACCGTCCTAACCACTACCCTGGACCACCCGGTTTCAACCAAAACCAAAACCGTAATCAAAATCAGAATAGAACGAACCAAGGTTTTCAAAACCAAGGTAATTTTAGTCAAAATAACGGTTTTCAAAATCAAAGTCAAAACTTCCAACACCAGGGAAATTTTAATAGAAACCAAGGTCAGGGAAATTTCAACCCTGGGTATTTTCATGGCAATAATCAAGCAAATTTTCAAAATCAAGGCCCTAATCCAAACAATAGAGGCCAGAATTTTCCTACACAAAATCAAGCCATTGTTCCAACTGGACCATCATCTGATAAGTTGTTGAAGCAATTCATGAAATCCCAAGAGGAAATGAGCAGGTTGTTGGTTAGCCAGATTTCTGACATTAAGAAGTCTTTAAATGATCGACCCTCGGGCTCAGGTACTTTACCTAGCAACACGATCGCTAATCCGAGGGGCGATGCAAAGGCGATCACAACCAGAAGTGGTGCTTCATATGATAGACCCGCTATTCCTACTACCTCTTCTTCTTCTCTCCCGAAGGTAG
Source organism: Chrysanthemum seticuspe (assembly GCA_019973895.1). NCBI lineage: Eukaryota > Viridiplantae > Streptophyta > Magnoliopsida > Asterales > Asteraceae > Chrysanthemum > Chrysanthemum seticuspe. The sequence goes on from BPTQ01000008.1 coordinate 136,566,235, forward strand.
CGGAAAGTGAACCTGAGGCGACAAAGGACCAAGTGCAACCTACTAGCTCACAAAGTACAGCACATGTCCATCCTCAAGTTGTCCCAAAACCCAAAACCAAACCAGGAGTTGTTTTTGAACCTCCAGTTGAAAACCCCAAATCCAAAACTTCTATTCCTTACCCATCACGTTTAAATGAGTAAAAGCTCCGCGAAAAAGCCAGTCATCAAATGGAAAAAAAATTTCAAATTTTCCAAGAACTACATTTTGACATAAGCTTTGCGGATGCCATCATGCTGATGCCCAAGTTTGCATCAACTCTCAAACACATGTTAAGCAACAAGGAGAAACTGTTTGAAATGGCTAAAACTCCTTTGAACGAGAACTGCTCAGCAGTTCTGTTAAAGAAGCTTCCCGAGAAGCTTGGAGATCCTGGAAAATTTCTTCTTCCTTGTGTTTTTCCAGGAATGATTGAATGCTTTGCCCTCGCCGATCTTGGTGCAAGCATCAATCTGATGCCTTATTCAGTATGGAAGAAACTTTCTCTTCCAGAACTTATTCCTACCTGCATGACTCTTGAGCTTGCAGATCGTTCTATATCGCGTCCTCTTGGCATCGCCGAGGATGTATTCGTGAAAGTAGGAAAGTTCCATTTTCCAGCTGACTTTGTGGTTGTTGATTTCGATGCCGATCATCGGGTTCCCCTCATTGTTGGACGAGGATTCCTGAGAACGGGCCGTGCTCTCATTGATGTATTTGAGCAAGAAATCACGTTACGTGTGGGTAATGAAGCTGTCACCTTTAACCTTGATCAAACTTCAAGGTACTCCTCAAACTATGATGCTGAATCGGTTAATCGAATCGATTTAATTGATATTGCTTCAGAGGAGTACTCTCAAGAGTTTCTTGGTTATTTTCATAATTCTGTAAGTGGGGATCCCACCACATCTTCTCAACCAATTATTGCCGACTCTTCCCCCTCTCTTACTCCGTTTGAGGGAGGTGACTTCTTTTTGGAAGAGATCGATGAGTTTCTTGCTAATGATGAATCAATTCCGCCGGGAATTGATGGTGTTTATGATTCGGAGGGAGATATCCTTTATCTTGAGCAATTGTTAAACGAAGATCCATTACCGTCAATCCCTCCGAAAGAGATCACAATTGATGAAATCAAATCCGTACAAACATCTACTGAAGAATTTCCCGAGGTTGAACTTAAGGACCTACCTCCTCATCTCGAGTATGCATTCTTGGAGGGTGATGATAAATTACCCGTCATAATTGCTAAGGACTTAACTGAGGAGGAGAAGACTGCTCTCATAAAAGTCTTGAAGTCACACAAGCAAGCAATTGCTTGGAAACTCTCCGACATTAAGGGTATCAACCCTGAGTTTTGTACTCACAAAATCTTAATGGAGGACGACTTCAAGCCAGCAGTCCAACATCAGAGAAGGGTGAATCCTAAGATTCATGAGGTTATCAAACAAGAGGTTCTCAAACTTCTTGATGCCGGTTTAATCTACCTGATCTCTGATAGTCCTTGGGTCAGTCCCATCCACTGTGTTCCAAAAAAGGGTGGCATAACTGTTGTCACAAATGAAGAAAACGAGTTAATTCCAACTCGATTGGTTATGGGATGGCGTGTGTGTATTGACTACCGCAAGTTAAACGAAGCCACCCGTAAAGACCATTTTCCTCTACCCTTCATGGATCAGATGCTTGAGAGATTAGCAGGGAACGAATACTATTGTTTCCTTGATGGTTTCTCGGGTTATTTTCAGATCCCCATTGATCCACAGGATCAAGAAAAAACCACATTCACCTGCCCATACGGAACTTTTGCCTACAGACGTATGCCTTTTGGCCTATGTAACGCTCCTGCCACGTTCCAACGATGTATGATGGCAATTTTCCACGACATGATCGGGGAAACAATGGAGGTGTTTATGGATGACTTCTCGGTCATTGGGGACTCATTTCAAACAGGTCTCTCCCATTTAGAAAAAATGCTAAAACGGTGTGAAGACACCAATCTTTGTCTAAATTGGGAGAAGAGCCACTTTATGGTCAAAGAAGGCATTGTCCTTGGCCATAAGATTTCAAAAAACGGGATTGAGGTCGATAGAGCAAAAGTCGATGTTATTGCTAAATTGCCTCATCCTACTACCGTCAAAGGTATTAGGAGTTTTCTAGGTCATGCCGGGTTTTATCGTAGATTCATACAAGATTTTTCTAAAATCGCTCGGCCTATGACCCATCTTCTTGAAAAAGATGCTCCTTTTATCTTTTCACCTGAGTGCATCGAAGCTTTTGAAACATTAAAGAAAAAGCTTACGGAAGCACCCATTCTAGTTGCCCCCGACTGGGATTTACCCTTTGAACTCATGTGCGATGCAAGTGATTTTGCTATCGGTGCAGTCTTGGGGCAACGTAAAACCAAGCATTTTCAGCCTATCCACTACGCGAGTAAGACTATGACTGAAGCTCAAACCCATTACACCACTACAGAAAAAGAATTATTAGCTGTGGTGTATGCGTTTGAGAAGTTTCGGCCATACCTTATCTTGACCAAATGCGTGGTGTATACGGATCACTCGGCTCTCAAATATCTCTTTGCAAAACAGGATGCAAAGCCGAGATTGCTCCGTTGGGTTCTCCTCCTACAAGAATTTGATATCATTATACGTGATAAAAAAGGAGCTGAGAACCTGGCTGCTGATCATCTGTCCCGTCTAGAAAACCCTCACCAGAATGTGTTCGAGAGAAAGGAAATAAACGAAACATTTCCTCTCGAAACACTCAATGTGGTTTCTTTTCGTGGAGACTCTTCTACCCCATGGTTTGCTGACTTTGCAAATTACCATGCGGGTAACTTTGTGGTGAAAGGGATGTCGTCTCAACAGAAAAACAAATTCTTTAAAGATGTAAAACATTACTTCTGGGACGACCCCTACTTATTCAAAATTTGCGCGGATCAAGTCATCAGGCGATGTGTGTATGGTCAGGAAGCCAATGACATTCTCAAGGCTTGCCATTCTGGACCTACTGGGGGACATCATAGCCCCAACTACACTGCCAAGAAGGTGTTTGATTCCGGATTTTATTGGCCCACGATTTACAAGGATGCCCATGAATTTGTCAAAACCTGTGATGCTTGTCAGCGTCATGGAAATATCTCACAAAGAAATGAAATGCCGCAAAACGCCATTCAAGTGTGTGAGATTTTTGACATCTGGGGCATTGACTTTATGGGGCCATTTCCTTCATCTCGAGGAAATAAATACATACTTGTGGCCGTTGACTATTTGTCAAAATGGGTTGAAGCGAAGGCTTTACCTACCAACGATGCCCGAGTTGTTGTGAAATTCTTAAAATCTCTTTTTGCTAGGTTTGGAGCTCCACGAGCTATAATCAGTGATCGTGGTACGCATTTCTGCAATGACCAGTTTGATAGAGTCATGCAAAAGTATGGTGTAACTCACCGTCTCTCTACTGCGTACCACCCCCAAACAAGTGGGCAAGTGGAAGTTTCCAACCGAGGGATTAAAAGAATTCTGGAAAGGACAGTAGGCGAAAACCGTGCCTCTTGGTCGGATAAGCTAGATGATGCACTATGGGCCTTCCGTACAACTTATAAAACATCCATCGGGTGTACTCCATACAAGCTTGTATACGGGAAGGCATGTCATCTGCCGATTGAACTTGAGCACAAGGCATACTGGGCCTTGAAACATGCCAACTTCGATATTCAGACAGTTGGTGATCACCGGAAAGTTCAAATGAATGAATTAAATGAACTCCGTGATCAAGCATACGAGAACTCTTTGATCTACAAAGAAAAGACAAAGAAGATTCATGACTCCAAAATCAAAAACCGCGTTTTCAACGTTGGTGATCGAGTCCTTCTTTTCAACTCAAGATTGAAGATTTTCTCGGGAAAACTAAAATCCCGCTGGTCTGGACCATTCACCATCACTAAAGTATTTCCTTATGGAACCATTGAGTTATCTCAAACCGATGGTCCAAATTTTAAAGTGAATGGTCATCGATTGAAACACTATTTTGGAGAGGACATTCCTCCTGTGGTTGTCCCGGATCTACAAACTTTCCCCATGAACCAATAAATGCGGGGATCGAGTCAAGCTAGCGACTCGGGAATCAAAAACAATAGCACACTATATGGGTTTTCACCCGTATTTCTGACTTCTTTCTACTTTCTACCACCCTAGTGTGGGGGAGTTGCCCCCCGCTGTTGTACATAAGTTTTCTTAAAAAAAAAAAAAACAAAACAAAAAAAAACAAATAATGGCCGTAGTATTTCCCTTTTACGTTCTATGTTTCGGCATAACCGCCGGTACTTTGAATATTGAGGGAAATATTCATTTCTAGTGTGGGGGGGAATTCTCACGAATTTTATCATGTAATTATACCACCTAATTCCACCATTTTTGGCCAAATTTTTTTTTTGGAGTAAGTGTTTTGCACTTACTCAGCTTATGGTTATCAGTCCGCCATGTCTAATAAACAAAAGGATTGGCTAATCCAGGAGCAAACGGCTCTTGGTAAAGATATCTCAAATCCGTTGACGGCTTGCAATTTGCCCAAAATTGTATGGTGTTCAGCTCACCATATCTTTAATTAGTGAAGAGTTGGCTAGCCCGCAAGTTTATGGCTTGTGGTAAAGGCAGTTGGAAAACCATAATTGGTAATCGACTCACCAAAGATAGTATATATTATCTAAGAGTTGGCTAGTCCAGAAGCAAACGGCTTCTGGTAAAGACAAATCAAAACCGTTGAAAGCTGGTGATTTGCTCAAAATCATTTGGTTATCGTTGTACCAAGGTTCTTACTTGAACTGAAACGATTGGCTATTCCAGAAGTAATGGCTTTTGGTAAAGAGATTCAAATCCATTAAGTTTTCATAAAAGATTGCTAGGGACTAGCAATAGTTTAGTGTGGGGGATTGATGAGTGTGTAAATACTCATCATTTTTGGTCAAATCTGAACTGCAAAACATTTAAAAACGCTCAGAAATGCATCAAAATACTGAAAATATCTCAAAATTGCATTTTATATGTTTCAGATGCAAAATATTTAAAATCAGATGAAAAACGAGCTAAGTTTGCATAATTGGCAGTTTCAGTCCCTCAACTTTCAAATGTTGACAAAATCAGTCCCTGAGCATTTGTTTTGGAAGATAAGTCAACCCAAGTCCTTTCAAAATCAAAATTTATCAAAAATGATCCTTGGGTAAAAAGTTTGGAGAATTTACAAGTTTGGTCCTTCAAGTTTCAAAATTGGCAAAAATAGTCCTTGGAAGTTTAAAAATATCTTTAATGGTCCCTGTACTATTGAAACTTGTCATAATTGGTCCCTTGGCATAACTTTGCAAAATTGGAAGATTTGGTTCCTTGGTTCTTGGTAAATTGCAGTTTTGGTCCTTGTATTAATTATAGCCAAGCCATGACCCTTGACCCCTGTCAAAACAGCCTTGAGCCCTGCCAACTTGACCCTTGACCCCCCTTTGTGAACCCCCGTCCACTAATATAACCCCGGTCAACACACAGTCAAACCACCCACACTCCTTTTCCCTCTATTTTCCTCCTTCCTCCCAACTGCTCTGCAAATCCAGTCCACCCCTCACCTCCAGCTCACTCTCACCTCTCCATGTCCCCTCCACCTCCACCAAACAACAAAATGCATTTAAAGCTTTTCATTCCTTGCACTCAAACCCTCCCCACTGGCATATATCATTTTCCCGCCAAAACTCATCTATGGCTAAAAAATGATTCTTCTAATCCAATAGTTCTGGAAACAAGTGGGATTTGCTGAGAGAACAAGTGGGAGCACTTTTGCATATAAATAGAAGAAGGAGAAGCTAGAGAGAGAGTAGTTTTTAGTTTGTATTTTTCTTTCATGTCGTTTTTAATATCAATGTCTTAAACTAGTACTAAATTTTTAATTTTCTTCTGTATTGTACTAAGAAAAACTTGTTTTATGAGTTGTAATTTAATTTCAAGTATTAATTTGAAGTTTGAATCAAAAATTTGTTTTTATGTTCCCTGTTCTAAAATCTGTATCAAGTGTGTTAAATCCAGGCTTCAAATAGCCTATTTAGAACTTAGTTGAGCTTATTGCAGCTTCATATAGCTGTTAGTAAGCTAAAATTTCAGTTTCAAGCAAACTTGGTACTTGGTCAACAAAAGTCAACTGAAGCAGATTTGGGTTAAAAAGCTGGAACTGGATCAGATTGGGTTAAGTTGAGCTGGATTTAGAATTAGTTATGGGTTAGGATAGTGATAATTGGTTCTCAGTTGGTATTAATTTTTCTGGACCTCTTGTAAGTGCTTCTAAATTCTCTATAATCAGTTAAAGTAGTATAGATTTAATAAGCTCAGCTTGTAGTTGATTAGTTTAGCTCGGTTTATGTGTTACTAAGTTTATTACATTAGTTCTAATTATCTAATGGTTCTAGTTAATTGAATCCACATAAGTGTCTTATTTAATGAGATAGCCTGCAATAATTTGATATATGTGGTTTGAACCTGTGATTGTTGTCTTAATCTCATCAATAGGTCCTAATTAGATGTTTGGAATCTGAAATTGTTGGATGAAAGCTTTGATTCTCAGTTTAAAGTGGAATTTGTTCTAAAGTTGTTATGAAAAGTAGTGTTTGGATCAGGACTTGAATCCAAGCTTGGGATCACTTAAGTAGTTGAATGCAGTTGTTAAAGTCATTATTATGCATATAGAAGTTGTAGTGGTCATTACTTGGTATCTGCAATCACCCAAAGTCAAAATCAACTTATATCTGTCCTAATGTCAAATCTGTTAGGAATTTGGTAAATCAAAGGCTTGATTTAGGTGTAGATGTTAGAGTAGTAGCTCATTGTAGGTTTATTTCACCTTAAATCATCAATATCAGTTCACAAATTAAGATCAAAACTCATTTTAGTCAAACTTTGCAAAACTGTCAAAAGTCAAAAAAGTGCAAACCTCAATTTTCACCCAAAGTGGTTGATTTGTGTGATAAAAGATTGACCGTCAGGAGCCAATCAAGCATCACATTCAAAAAGGGCACCCATTGTAGTAACAGGGGATAAACATCTCTTTTCAACCGGGAAACATGGAACACCGGATGCATTTTTGCATTATCTGGCAATTGTAACTTGTATGCCATTGCACCATTCTTAGTAATTACTTTAAAATGACCAAAGAACTTTGAAGAGACCCAACCAAGGACTTCAAACTCCCTATCTGATCTATTCTTATCTGCTTGGAACTTCATTCTGTCTTGAGCCTTTTTTAAATGGAACTTTAACATATCAATTGCCTTTTCTCTTGCCTGCAAAGTTATGTCAAGCATCTCTACTCTGCTATTCTTTGCTACATAAGGAATATAAAGGGAAGAAGGTTGACCATACACAATTTCTGAAGGAGTAGTCTTAGTAGCACTGTGGTAATTGGTGTTGTGCCAATATTCTCCTTTGGACTTTCACCAAGCACTTATCCACCACTTTTGTATGTCAATCAGTTTGTGGATGGTAGGACATCTTTAACTGTACTTGCAACATTTTGAAGAGAGGCTGCCAAAACAAACTCATGAATACTGATGACATCAAATAAGTGCATATTATTAGCATCATTTATCTTATGTATATTGCTTGTTTTATATTATTTTATATAAGATTTGATACTTAATCGCTTAAATGTTTGTATCTCAGATATTTACAAGCAATTGGTGAAAGTTGGCAATAAAGGACGTGTTTTGAAGCAAATTGATGAAGTTCGATAAAGTCCACAAAACAGACAAGAATACGCCGTATCATTCTAGACAGATACGCGGTATACCAATACTTGGACGATTATGAAGACCATTGTCTGACTTCGAAGAATAAGCCGTATCCAATTATTGGATACGTCGTATATGAAAGTTTGGCCAACATGAAGATCTCACTTGCTTTAGTCCTAATGAATACACTGTATCGACCTCAATGACTTCACCAAATTCCAAGATAAGAAGACAACATACGATGTATGAAGATTTATGATAAACCGTATCACTATGGCGGTGTACGAATATTCTAGAATATAATAATCTTGGACCCCACGCAAAGTTACCTTGATACGCCATATCGGATACGCCGTATCGACCCTGTTTCCAGAAAGTATAAATAGAAAACCATAAGTCCGGTTTTTAGAGAGGATAAACCAACAAGTATGAAGCCAGAGACAAAAGAAGACCAAGAAGGTCCTGCTAGTGCCATAATTCCATAGGAGAATTCATTCAATTTGTTTTACTATACTATAATCATTCGGTTAGTGTATTTTTCTTTTTTGATATATACTTGAATCTTTCAGAACATGTTGTCTTGTATTATGACTAAGATTATGGGCTAATACTTGTAGGTATTAGCCAAGTTTAATGATTACTTGACGTTTTGGTTTGTTCTAATTCGATAGCACATAGATTACCATAGGCTTGAGAAAAGATCAAACCTCCACCGCTTTGGCCTAAGCACATAGAATAAACTATCAAAGAGGGATTTTAAAAGGTCGTAACGTTAGGTGTAAGGGTATGAAAAACACGGTTTGGTGGATATAGGGAATTTTACTGGTGGCAAGTCAATCATCTCAGTTGATCACATGTAAAACGTGGCGTTGCTAAGCCAAGACTCGACTCACTAACTTCTAACTCTTTTTGTATTTTTCTTGACACTGTCTTGACTTAAACAAAAATAAAAGGCGGGATGGTAGTCCGTAGTGTTTTTCTTTTCTTTATTTTTCTTCTGTTTTTTTATTTTTTTATTTTTTTCATATATTTTTTTCTCTTTTTTTTCATACACTCTTGCCCTACTATCCGCAAAATAATACATCATAAAGGATTTATAGTTGCATCCCTATAGTTGAACTTTTAAATATATAAAAACTAACTAATGACCCGAATTGTGAGGATCAAAACACGTGGAGTACTTAAACATTTACGTAGATATGGGGATTATAATTTTGACTTCGTCCCCATTACTCCATAATAAATATTACTAAACTCATGAGTCCCAATTATCCCAAAACTGTATATACAAGATATGACTTGACTTTGCAACCATGTAATCAACTAGACAATTAACTAAGGGTTTAACAAATAACAATAATGCACTAAAAATGAGTGCATACAAGGAAGGCAAAGGCGATTTGGGTATACATTTGGGGATGGATGATAAACAATACTCTTCATTAATATTTCAAAATCCACCGAAATATCATGAGAACAACAAAAAGGATAGGCTCATAGGGGTTAACTAGGGTTATCTTGTACTAAAAATGAGTACATAGCAAGGGTGTGGGGTAATTACTTGATCGGTGTAGCCAATGTCATTATAATGGCAAACGGAATAGTAAATGGAAATTTTTTTTACGAACAAAGACACAAAGTAAATAAACTACTAGAAAGCTAATAAAATAAAAATAAAAATCTCGCTTCATAGGAATCTAGTGAGTAGACCTAAACGAGATAGAAATCGAAACCTAAACTATTCCCCGGTAGCGGCGCCAAAAACTTGGTGCGTCGGATTGCAATGTTGGAAAATTTAGTGCACTTGTGGGATTAGTTCACACCTTGTAATGGGTTAGGAGGTACGGAGTGTACACCCATAAGGTCCATGAACACCCTGACTCTTTTAGTGGTTTGTACTGGAAGTGCTAAGATAGTACTGACAGACAGTGTTTCCACTGCTAGTGCTATGTTTCCACTGCTAGTGTTATGGAAAGTACTACTCCTAAACATTAATTCAAGTGTTAGTGATTCATATGTAATAGCTAGCTTAATATGGCCTTTATGTTTGTTATTAAGCTAAGGCTTATGTAGAAGGCCCATAAGCCTTGGCCCAAGCCCATAAGAAGGGAAAGAGTCTAGATGTGTTGCCCTAGCTCCTTGCCCTATAAATACCTCTTGTAAACCTTCTATTGAAGGTTGGTTGTTCAATTTATCTTTTATACTCTACGCATAACTCTTCTTATTATTCATACGTGTGTGTTTGGTATTGTTCAACCGATCTCTCCTTTATCTATTTCTTCTATTGATGCTTGTGTTACTATATGGGAACCTAACAGTGGTATCATTCGCCAAATAGTTGGGTGAAAAGTTTATTTGTTTTTGAAGTTGTTTGGTTCTACGCGTAACTCACGGTTCAAAAACTTGGTCACGTTTAAAAACTCATTTTTTACACTTTTCAATCCAAGATTCTTTTCATCGTTTTATGTGTTAAAATTTCAGTTTTAAGCAAAACGTTTCTAACTTTACGTGTTTTTCCTTAGTTTTAAGCTTTATTTTATACGCGTGTTCATCTTTACGCGTAAGGTGTTTTGAAGTTTTGGATCATCAAGTTTCACACTTTTGTGTTATTTTGGTGATATTGAAGTTGTTTCATCACAAAAATCTTGCTTAGAAACATCTTTGGGCAGAAAATCAATTTTGTTTGCTTTCTACGCGTAAGAAAACCCTATTATTACGCTTAACTCATCCGTGGATCGATCTTCAGTTTTCGTGATTTACTCAGTGTTTTCTTGCTTGGATAAGCCTGAAAACACTTGGACTTTGGATATCTCTTACACTGTGATAGTGTGAAGGATTTTTTTGGGCTAAACCATAATTTTACGCCTAAGCTCAAATCTTACGCGTAGAACTCTTTTACGCCTAAGCTTATTCTTACGCCTAAGATAATCTTACGCATAAGTTTTCTACGCCTAACTTTCAGTTTACGCATAACTTTAGTGTTTCTCAATTCTTACGCGTAAGCTAATCTTATGCGTAAATATCACTTTTACGCGTAAGTTTGGTGTTTTTTACGCTTAAGTGTTCCTTTTCCTAAACTTGGTTTTTCTACGCCTAAGGATACTTCATCGACAACGTTTCACTCGACTACAAAGATCCATTTTACAACACAAGTTTTGAACATGTCTCAACCTCCATACTCTAACTACTTTCCTTACATGTATAATCAACTACAACAACAACAACAACTAAGTCCACAACATCAACAATTCAATCAACAACAACAAATTTATCAACAACAATTTAATCAACAACTGATAACGCTATACGCGTCGTTCGGGGTCAAGGAAACTTCCTTTTCTTCGAGCAAGTTTTATAACACCCTAGGCAGTGAACCTAATCGTTGTAGTGTAGTAATTAGGGTAAGCCACGGGTATTGATATCGTTCTCTAGGGGAATAGGAATGCTAGTAGGGAGTTACTACGCTAAGGTTAAGGTTGAGGAAGATTATTTTTTATCTTTTTATATTTTATGAAAATGGAAAAGTACGAATCTCGGGTATTGGATTTGGGGGGTTGGTATTTCTACCGATTACTCTATTATTATCTAATTATCTAAACTAAGGTTGTGGGAGTCTATGTCTAATTAATGTGTGCTCGTATGATAGTTTAAAGATGTGTTTACTTAGTTTGTATTACTCCTTAATTATCTCCTATTGATGGTTGAGTGTCACGTCTTATTCCTAGTTGTCTAAGCATGAAAAGGTAAAAGTATTTTATATTTTTCTATTTTTTATTAGAAGGAGTTGGAATTGGAATCGCATCATTGAGGGATGATCGTAAGGATAAGGGGATCTCTTGCTATAGTTATGGGCACCGAATGGGATTAATGATGTGATGTTGCTAATCCAAGTGACGGATCCCACAATATTTTGAACGAGCTTCTTTTCCTTCAAAGGAACTGGGGCTTGCTGCGC
>BPTQ01000008.1:136584400-136599201 GCA_019973895.1 Chrysanthemum seticuspe
AGCATACACACAAATAATCAAAGACATAATTGAATTAATGAAGCAAAGACTTATCTTGGTGTAAGATAGGGTTAAAAACCCTAAAATACTGTACAAGACACCTTAGGTTCGGTTTTAGGTTTTTACTCCAAAGACTCTCCACACAAAGACTGAAAAATTCGGATTCTATATATAAGATTACAATTGCGACGGCGTCACCTTATGTTTAGTGACGCCGTCGTGTCGCCGCCATTAGGGTTTCGTCTTGGCCACGTTAACCTTGCGACGGCGTCACCTTATGTCCGTGACGCCGTCCTCTTCAGCTTCTGACGTCGTCTGGATCGCATCTAGGCCGTCTGAGTAGCGACGGCCTACTCTTTCACAACTAGACGCCGTCTCTTGAAAACACGAGTTTTGCGTTCTGACCCGTCACAATAATTCTCCGACGGCGTCGCAAATAGAACCTGACGCCGTCGCCTTCTACATTCAGCGACTGTGAGTGTCTGATTTCGACTTTGGCCATTTTCTTCATATATTCGCGCCTTTCTGTCCAAATAAGCGTCATTCCAGCATTTTGCCTTCACGAGACCTAAAAAGTGAAAAGGAACGATATTAAGCAATAACGGATACAAAAGTGATCAAATAAGGACTTAAACGACCCCTCAAAATGGTACCTTTTAAAACCTTATCAACAACATACTCCACAAATGGTTCAACCACCACCTAGTCTTCAAGTACAACCTTACACAAACTTCTACAATCAACATCCATCCAGGAGTACTATGAAGGAACCAACATGGTTTGGCAAGATGTGTGAAGCCTTAAGTAGCCAACAATCAATTCATGAAGCTGGCTCACTTGATAGACCTCCAATGCTCACTCCCGGAAATTATGATCAATGAGTGATAAGGTTCTTTAGGTTTTTTGATCTAAAGAAGCCACATGGAAAGTTCTTAAAGAAGGTCATTATGGAAGGTCCATTTCAGATGCCTACTATTGTCACACCCGCAGATCCTAATGCCAATCCACCAAGAGATGCTGTCACCAACATTGCAACTATCTCAGACCTTACAGGTGATGAACTTCTACATTTTGAAGCCAATGAACTAGCAATGCAATACATCCTTTTGGGATTACCCAATCCGATCCATCGAAGTGTTGATGCTCAAAAGACTGCTAAAGCAATGTGGGAACATATTCATCTTCTTATGGAAGGCACAGCACTCAATCAAGAAGACATGGAATCCAAAATCTACTTGTCTTATGAACACTTCATGATTGAACCAGGAGAGACATTAGAGTCATATCATCATCGCTCTTCAGACATCATCAATGATTTAGACAAACACAATATCATCATGCCACGAATTGCTGTCAACACTAAGTTCCTAAGTAGTTTTGGTCCGGAATGGGAGAAGTATGTCATTTTTCTCCGTCAAGCTAAGAATCTTCATCAGTGTACATACGGATTGTTGTACGACTATTTGAAGCCTCACCAAAAAGAAGTTGACAAAGAAAGGGCTATCCGTGGACTCCCGGCTCCACAGTCACTTCCGAAAAATCAACAACTTGCTTTGTGGGCTCAAACTAGTTTTCCTCCTCAAACAGCTCCTCAACCCGCTCCTCAACCAACTGCAACCATCACACCATATGATTCGTCACAGCAACAACCTCAACAAACTCAATTGGTTCCATACAACAACAACAATGCTCAAGCACTTTACAGTGAAGCTGATGAGGACTCCGAAGCTTTCGATGAATTGCAACAAGGATTTTTTATGATTGCTAAAACCTTCGGCCGATATACAAACAAATCCAACAATTGCATTCGTTCCTCATCAAACACAAGGAATCAGGCTGTTGTGAATAATGGACGCGCTGAAGTTCAGAATCGTGGTTATGGTCGTCAGATGGGAGGTGGTCAAGGGTTTAATGCTATGGGAAGGAATAACATGGGTGCTCCGCAACAACAAAGGGCTCAAGTGGTTGAACAGGGGAATGCTCAGAATGAGGTTAATGGTCTTCGTTGTTATAAATGTAATGAGAAGGGTCATCTGGATAATGCATGCCCTAAGCCGAGGACAAGAGGCAGTGCTTATCACAAAGAGGCTTTGCTCTTGGCTCTCAAGGATGAAGTTGGTGGCACTCTTACCAACAAGGAACAGAGCTTTATGGCGGATGCAGATTCTGATGATGATATGCAGGACTTGCAGGCTAATGCAGCAGTGATGTTGATGGCACATATGCAAGCTCTACACATGAGTGACACAGGCCCAGTGTATGACACTGACGGCTTGTCTCAGGTACCGGAACAAAATACACTCATTCATGATCTGATATCTCCGCCAATTTCTCCATCCGACAAGGATCAGAGTGTTCAACATGAGCCATCTACATCTCATTCTGATGATTATCAAATAGATCTCGTAGTTATATTTGACGATCAAGACAACCTTATGGTTAATATTGATAATCAAGTTGACTCCGTGGTTATATTTAAGGATCTAAATAATGATCATGTTGAGACTCACGTTGAACAAGATGAGCTTTTGTCTAATAGAGAAATTGAGCTCCTGACCTTAATTAAAGACCAAGAATCTCGTTTGGAAATTTACAAGCAATTAAAAGATAAAAATGCACTGTTAATTAGGGATAATGAATGCTTAATCAGGCAAATCAACGTTTTTAAAAATCAAGAAAAACGGGAACAAGGTTTTGAAGTCGCTTTTGCCAAATCTCATCAAAACAAAAAATCATTAGAACGACAGATACGTGATCTAGCCGCATCCAAGAATGCTTTATTGTCTCAAATAAAACAACTGAAACATGAACATAAACAACAACTTAACGCTCTTACCTTGGAAACTCAAAAATCCAAGTCTGAGTTGTTAACTTGTCAAAAACAGTTCTCTGAGTACAAAAATCATTCCACGAAGCGAATAGATGCCTATTCTGAGGAAATTGTCGACTTACAACACAAAATTAAAGAGTTTCGAACTGTTGTTTATAAACATGGTGAATCAATCACAACTATTCAAAAGTTTACTTTCAAACCAAATCCAAATGGATATGGACCGAATCTTGCTGATTACAAACCTAAGTTTTCAAACAGAGCATTCAAACCAAATCCTGAAGTTTACAGTGCAGAACATAGAATTGATGATTCAATTATGACTGTTGTTAAATATAATCGCATGGAGGAGTTAGATGCAGATGACGAGAGTCGGTCAAAAATGGAAAATGTCGTTTATAACAAACCATTTAACTATTCAAAAGCCGTAACTTTTGTCACACAACAAGATACTTCTAACAAACCTTTGGTTATCACATCAGTTTCTAATCCCCAACCTAATGGTGCACAAATTAATGGTCCTTTACCTTCACTTAGTGAAGTAAAAACGAAAGCTGAAAGTTGTCGCGTTATAAAATACTTTGACACTTTCTTATCTGACATCAAAATTTTGGAACGTGAGATTAAATTTCATTCTGAAATAAAAGTTGAACATTTTCAATCGCCTCTGGCGCGAGAACAAAGAGATATTCTTCAGAAAATTTTTTTACCCCATGTCAAAAATTTGAAAACCTGTGCACAATATTGGGAAAGGGATTTTCACAAGAAACTTGGTCTAATGAAAACAATTTTTGAGAAAACAGAAACATCGATTTCAAATACTAAACGTAAAAAGAAATTGTTGAGAAAAGATGTTGATCGACTCTTGAAAGATGTTATCTGTGCTGATATCCATAATGTTGTGTTGTTTCATTCTATTGCTAATGCATCTGATTATATCTCTGCTGATACTGTTGATTCTGTTGAAATTGTTGAGAATATTGATAATGTGCATCAGATCGAGTCTTTAAAAGTTGAAAATGAATGATTGTTAAACGAGCTTTCAAATGCAAAACGTCGTCTTCAATGGTGTCAAAAAGATTGTCACAATTTTGAACTTGCTTTGCAAACCAAAATCAACCAGTTGCATTCCAAAACATTTAATCCAAAACTTGAGCAACTGGATGATCAAAACGCGTCTTTGAAATGTCAACTCTCAAAATATGAACAAGAACTTGCAAAAGTTAAAAAGGAATATGATGTCATATTTGATTTACTCAAACAGACTCGTGATGAAGCATCAAACAAACTTGATCATTATCTTGCACACACTAAAGAAGTCATGAACTTTTCTGGAAATCTTCGTTCTGAAAATCAAGATTTGGTGCACACTATCATTAAGTTAAGAGAAATGTTAGGAAAGTATGAACAAGTTCAGCCTAGCATCATTAAGAAAATTGCACCTGTAACACTTGGCAAACGTCAACCCAGAATGCCTACTGATAAACCACAAGATACTAATGTGCTTCCCTCTACTGAAACAGGAATAGTTGCCTCTTTTCCAAACGTCCACACTTCACAGCCTAGGAGCAATACAAGGAAGAATAGGAAGTTGCGACCAAAGAAAAGAACAATAAAGAATGTTGAAGTAGAAGAACACCCTAGGACTTTGAATAAGACTCAAGTTGCACCCACTTTAGATATTGCGTCTGACAAATATAATGGAAAAAGTGTTGTAACGAATGCTAAACCTTTAAGTACTTATGATATTCAGTCTGATGCTTCTTGTGTTATTTGTCGTAAAAGTATGCTTTCTGATTGTCATGAAAAATGTGTTGCTAGAGCTATCTTGTCTCGTTTACGGAATCCTAAGACCCGGAATACCTCTAGGCCCACTAATGCTTCTAAGTCTGTGCTTGGTAAACCGCCCTCTTTAGATTCTAAGAAACGCATTGATGTCCCTGTAGCTCCAGTATCACCTCCAAGGAATGTAGTACCACCTAGTGCATTCACTAAGACTAAAGCTAAGACTAGTTGGAGATGGCAGAAATGGATACATAATACACTAGGATTTAAATGGATACCTAAAATCATTGATGTGTGTATTTCTAACATAACTGCTTCGGAACCCTCTAACTCTTTGGGTTCCACATCTACTTCTATTCCATCTGTGTCGTCTGTGTGTAATGCAGGTGATACAGATCATCCTTTGGATTGTTGATAGCGGATGTTCCCGACACATGACAGGAAATCTTAAACTGTTATCAAACTTTATTGCAAAGTTCATTGGCACTGTCAGATTTGGGAATGATCACTTCGCAGCTATCATGGGCTACGGAGATTACATCAATGGCAACATCAAAATTAGCAGGGTTTATTATGTGGAAGGCCTCGGTCACAATCTCTTTTCTGACGGTCAATTCTGTGATGGAGATTTGGAAGTTGCTTTTGGGAGAAAACTTGTTTCATTCGTGATCTACAAGGAAACGATCTTATGTCTGGCTCTCGCAATTCTAGTCTATACACAATCTCAATGCAAGACATGGTTGCTTCATCTCCCATCTGTCTACTTTCAAAGGCAACATCAACAAAATCTTGGCTATGGCATCGTCGTCTCTCACATTTAAACTTTCAAACCATCACCAATCTTGCTCGACATAAACTTGTTGAAGGTCTCCCGAGATTCCGGTATTCTAAAGATCACCTCTGCTCAGCCTATGAACAAGGAAAAAGCACTCGTGCTCATTTTCCTTCAAAGGTGGAACACAGCTCTCAGCATGTGCTTCATCTTCTTCACATGGATTTGTGTGGCCCGATGCGCGTGCAGACGATTAATGGCAAACGCTACATCTTGGTAATTGTTGATGACTACTCAAGATGGACTTGGGTTTATTTTCTTCAAAGTAAAGATCAAGCTCTACAGATGATCATCACATTTCTCACGAAAATTCAAGTTCAGCTCCGGAACACCGTCCGCCAAATCAGAACAGACAAAGGAACTGAATTTGTAAACCAAACTCTTCGAGAATTTTATGAGAAAGTGGGAATTGAGCATCAGACATCTATTGCACGTACCCCAGAACAAAATGGAGTTGTTGAAAGATGAAACCGTACGTTAGTGGAAGCTGCAAGAACAATGTTAATCAATGCTAAACTTCCAGATTACTTATGGGCAGAAGCTGTATCAACTGCATGCTACACTCAAAACCGATCAATGATTACAAAACGCCACAACAAAACACCTTTTGAACTTTTCCACAACCGAAAACCGAATCTTAAACACTTTCACGTATTTGGATCCCTTTGTTATCTGAATAATGATCGTGATGACTTTGGTAAGCTCAAAGCCAAAGCTGACATTGGAGTCTTTATTGGATATTGTGAGAATTCTAAAGGTTACCGGATCTGGAATCGTCGTACAAAGCAAGTTATGGAAACGATTCATGCTAATATTGATGAGCTTACAGAAATGGCTTCTGAGCATAACAGCTTAGAACCCGGTCACAACCGTTTAAACTTCCCTCAAATCCCATCATCAGTTGATACAAGCCCCCAGCTTACTCGTCAACAAAGGGAAAAGCTATTTGCTCCGCTGTTCAGTGATGACATTGATGAACGTGCTCCAGGTGTATCCGATGTTTCCGCTGCACAACCTGATCATATTCCAATACCTAATACACCTGCTACAACAACTACGATTGAAGAAGCACCACCAGTTAACTCTACAACAATAGTTGAACAAACTGCATCCAACGACGCTGATCCAGCTGATGATGTTCTTAATGAAGTACCCCCACCTGCAGATTTTGATCCAAATGCATTCTTTAACCCGTTTGCCAATGAAACTACTGCACCTGATGTCGCGGAATCATCTACAAGTCATTTGAATCCTCAAAATCTGCACAATGTATACCAACATCAACCCTCTACACATCGTTGGACAAAAGACCATCCTCTTGAAAACATAATTGGCAACCCGAATCAACCAGTCGTAACAAGACAACGTCTTCACACAGATGGTGAACACTGCATTTATGTACTCGCTGTCTGCCAATCTGAGCCTAAAAACATTAAAGACGCAATGACAAAAGACAAATGGATTGAATCCATGCAAGAAGAACTCAACCAATTCAAACGTCTTGAAGTATGGGAACTGGTTGAAAGACCAACAGGGGTCTACGTCATTGGTCTCAAATGGATTTGGAAGAACAAATTGGATGCTGAAGGGAACGTAATCAGAAACAAGTCACGTCTGGTGGCTAAGGGTTATAGACAGGAAGAGGGTATTGACTTTGAAGAATCATTCGCTCCGGTTGCTCGTCTTGAGGCTGTTCGGATCTTTCTCATGTTCGCGGCTCATATGAATATAACGGTCTTTCAGATGGACGTCAAAACCGCTTTTCTGAATGGGCAACTGAAAGAAACGGTTTATGTCAGCCAGCCAGAAGGGTTCGTTGATCTCGCGTTCCCGAACCATGTCTACAAACTGAACAAAGCTCTGTATGGACTCAAACAAGCTCCTCAGGCGTGGTACGATAAGTTATCATCTTTCCTCATTGCCAATAATTTCACCAAAAGTTCGGTCTACCCAACTCTTTTCATGCAATATCATGGGGCACATATCTTAATTGTTCAAATTTACGTGGATGACATCATTTTTAGGTCAACACATAAAAAGTACTCAATCGCTTTTGCAAAACTAATGAAGAAACATTTTGAAATGTCAATGATGGGTGAACTTACGTTCTTTCTAGGACTGCAAGTTCATCAATCACCCCGTGGTATTTTCTTGAGTCAGTCCAAATATGCCCTTGAACTGTCAAACAAATTTGGAATGCAAAACTGTGACACCTATGCCACACCAATGGCTCATACCAATAAGCTAGACGCTGATTTACATGGGAAATTGGTGGACCCTACCAAATACCGTAGTATTATTGGGTCTCTCATGTATCTAACAGCTAGCAGGCCTGATATTGTTTTTGCCGTATATCTCTGCTCCCGTTATCGGTCGAGACCAACTGAAACCCACCTCTCTGAGGCTAAAACAATCCTCTGATACATCAAGGGAACCATTAATTTGGGGATCTGGTATCCGAAGGATTCTGGTTTTGAACTAATAGCTTTTTCAGACGCTGACCAAGCAGGATGCTTAGATTCACGGAAAAGTACTTCAGGAGCATTACAATTTCTTGGTGATAAACTGGTGTCATGGCAATCGAAGAAGCAGGATTGTACATCGTTGTCCTCAACAGAAGCAGAATATGTAGCCATGTCGGCGTGTTGTGCTCAAGTCATTTGGATGAGAACACAACTCAAAGACTATGGTTACGTATTTGTCAAAATCCCGATGTACTGCGACAATCAGAGTGCTATTGCGATCTCGTACAACTCAGTACAACATTCTAAATCAAAGCACATCGATCTTCGATATCATTTCATCAAGGACCACGTGGAACAGGGTACAGTTGAATTATACTTTGTGGGTACTGAATACCAATTGGCAGATATCCTCACCAAAGCCTTAGCTCCTGCTAGGTTTAATGAGTTGGTCCACCGGATTGGCATGCGGTGTTTAACTCAAGAGGAACTGGATGAACTCTTAAAACATTCTTAAAATCAGTCAAACACCAAAACCTCTTTTGAAAATATCTTTCAAAAACAAAATACAAAATTATAAATTCATGTAAAACAACAAAAATATTCTTCTATCTATATTTCTTTTAACATGGCAAGTACAATTCTTCCGTCAACACTCAAATCTTTCAAAATTCATTATTTTCTCGATCAAGTGTTGAGGGGGAGAAAGCAAATATTTTTTCGATTTCATAAAACCTTGTACTTGCATGTTACTTTATCACAGTTGTTTCTTTAATAATGGTGGTCACATTTCTGGTTTACTGACACTCCTCGGACTAATATTTATAAAACTTCATTATTTCTTAAGTCGAGGGGGAGTGTCGTCAAGTTTCTTTCCAAATATCCTTCGTTTGGTAACCAAAATGGAAGTTATGGACATTGGATGTAAATGGAAAAGGTGGAGGGGCTATAACTGTCAAAAGCTCTAAGTTATTTTAATAAAACATCCACCTAACTCATTAACTCTTCACATTTAATATCTCAACCACCATATCCTACGCGTATAAATTCAACTTCAAATATGTGTTCTTGATCAATAATCTGTAAGTGTTTTTCATGTTCCAAATGTTAAAACAAACATGGGTTTTGATTTGTTTGAGAATCCAACGGTTCGTTTTTCTGTTTAAGGGAGATTTGTGTTCTACGCATAAGATAAGAACACAAATGCTTTATTTGTGTGTTTAGGCTGATAAAAATGATGTTAAAAGGCTCAAATGTTCTTATTATAAACGTTTTCATCATTCTAATACACCCAGAAACATGAATTGGACGATTTCTAATTTAGGGTTCATACGCGTAAGATTGGGGTTTTTCAATTGTAAATGTTTTTGGTTAAAAAGATAGTCATGTGATGTTGTTTACAAGATGAATTGACCATATCCATGCTTAGAATCTACCCAGAAACATTAATTGCTAGATAATTAAGAATTAGGGTTTATGTTCTTGAAATTTGGGTATTTTTAATTCGTTTAGAGTTTGATGTTAAAACTTGGACAGAACATCTCACTAGACTCCCTAGACATCCCAGAATCATTTTGGTGCAATTCTTATGGATAGATCACTTACAAGTAAAAATTAGGCCTTAGGGTTTTAAGTCTTACAACCTGTATTCTACACCTAACTGTGTTAATGAGTTTTTCATGATTAAATCTGATAGGAATTGAATGTTGATGATAATTTTGATGTCATGGTGAATTTATTTTTCAGGTTTCAACGTGTGTATAATTCAGAATCAAGGTTACTTGCAATCTACGCATAAGGATCACCTTACGCGTAGCATGTTATGCTTAAGAGAAATCTTACGCGTAACGTTTACGCGTAAGGTTCTACATTGGGGACTACGCGTATCCTGTGAAGGATATGCGTAAACAGTAACCTCTACGCATAAGGTTGACTCTTACGAGTAAGCCTTACGCGTAAGGTTCCATATACGCTTACGCGTAAGCTTTACGCATAAGGCCCTCTTTTGCTACGCGTAATATTTCTTACGCGTAAGTCAAGAACCTACGCATAAGCTTATGCCTATGCGTATACTACTTCTGTTTACGCATAAGCTTGCCATTTCTACGCCTAAGCCTAGTTTTAACCTTAATTATGAATTGTTAAGCGTGCAAACTTGTAAATAAATAAATCATAACGCCACGAAACCAATAATGTCACCAATAAGCTTAAACGTTTAATATGTTGTGAAAAATAAGTGAAAACATGGACTTTAAAACTTAAAGTTAATCAACTAACGAAACTTATCACGACGTCATTGGACTATTTGACAAACAAGTGACATTGGACTCGTAACAATCATCGACATATCACATTCAATAATTAGACAATAAAACCATCTGTTGACTAACATAATGTCTTTCGATATGTTGGTTCTTTTGGCTAAATATCTTTCAGGTCACGACATGGACGCTCAAATGCAGAATGTGGAAGCACCAAATGTTCTCACCGTTGCTGATATCTTCCCTCATGGTTATCCAATGAAGATTGGAAAGAATAACCTTCGTGTTGATTTTGATACTCTCACCTGCTCAGAGTCTTCTTGTTTAATTGCTGTGGACATTCTGAAGAATCACCCTTATCAGAACATGCTCACCAATTCTGATACAGTGCCGGAGATCTACATTCACCAGTTCTGGCATACAATGCGAAAGGTCAAAGGACAAATGCTGTGACGGTGACGCACAATGACAAACAGGTCACCATCACACCAGCAGATTTAAGGGTTGTTCTCCTCATTCCTGTCATCGAGCCAACCGAATACACTGCCACACCAACGGAAGAGGCTGTTCTGCAATTCATGATCGACATTGGTTATGACGAAGCTTCAGGAGTAATCACAAAGCATTCATACGTGGATCTTAAGAATATTCCTCAGCCATGGAGAACCCTCTACATTATCATCACTAAATCTGTTTCTGGACGTGATAGTGGTTATGAGCATCCCAAGCTCATGGAACTACAGATCTTTTGGGCCTTGGTAAACATGAAACATATTGAAATTGAAGCTCTGATATGGGAAGACATGATGTCATTCCTCAAAAAGCTTGGCTCCAAGATCCCATATATCAGATATACCAAACTGTTGATCCAAAGAGCTCTAGGGAATAATTATGATATCCCCTTGAGACTCAATGACCCCAACAATCACTCCATGTTGTATGAGCCTACCCTTACAGTCAGATTTAAAGAATCAACAACAAAGAAACAAGGTGCAGTGTTGCCAAATCACCTTCTAACTGATGCAGTCAAACAACTTCATTCATACAAAAGGTATCTGGTGGCGGTTGATGAAGGCAAAGTAGGTTTTCTTGATGACAAGTCCTCTGGTACACCTACTAGGAAAACCAGGAAAGGCAGTGCAGGAAGTGTTACAAGCACTGAGAGTCAAAGAAAGTTCCCTAAGAGGAAACCTGCACTCAAAAGGAAAGTTCCCTCTAAGGAAGCTGTTCCTATTCCCATTCCCAAGTCTGAACCGCAAAGAAAGCTAGTAGATGAAAGCTCTGAGGAAACCGAATCAGACGAAGAGGTCACCTACTCTAAAACTGCAACCGATGTCACTCCAACAGTAGCTAAACCTCCCAGTCCAAAAGCTGACCAAGGCAAAGGGAAGACTCCAGTACTTGAGCATGAAGAAGAAAGCTCAGATGAAGAGCTACTGGATACTGACTACAGGAAGAAGTTCAAAATCATTAGACTCCAACACGTGGAAAAAGAGTTTGAACAGCAACAAATGCGTGGCCCCGGAGGGTCAAGTGGTGGTGTCCAATCAACACCAATTCCTGATGCGGTTAATCAACCCGATAAGGGAATTGGTGCCACCACTCTTGAGCAACAACAAAAGCGCCTGGAGGATTCTATTGATTATGACTTTGAGGAACCAGAAAAGGAAAAGTCTGAGAAAGAAAAGGCTGATGAAGAGGCTGCAGCTCAAGCCAAAGCAGAGGAAGAGGCCCGGATTTAGGCTGAAGAAAAGGCTAAATCTGGACAAGATGATGAAGTGAATTATGATGATTTTCTTCTCAATAGTCCAATTCGTTCCAAGGAGGAAACTTCTGAACCTCCTAAGGACCCTGAATCTCCTCATGTCTCTTCATCATCAGATTCGTCCTCTCACTCTTCACCTCCACCATCCAAAAGAACAACCAGATCCACATCCAAATCTGTGAAGAAGCCAACGGAATCTTGGATATCTCGGGCAAAGACAAGGATTGTTAAAGCTGTCAAGCAGGTCAGGAAGAAATATGTGACCAATAAAAAGTTAGATATACTCACTGACAACATCAAACATCTTCATGACGAGATAGAAAAGATGTCTAATGAAAGGGAGTACGTCCAGAAGTTCATGCAACGTGATCTTCAAGAGGAAATGAACGAGATGATCAAGGGATACACTCACAAATTCCTTCTCGACACCGTTCCTGGAGTGACAAGAGAAATGTTCAACAGACAACTCTATCCGAATCTGATGCATTTGGCCAAGCAAACTATAAGATCAACACCCATGACCGTAACAATCAACCCAACTAATCCTATAGTGTTCTCCGATGCTGAATTGGTTTCCAGGCTGGTAACTCAAATGTCTAAACGATCTGCAACATTTACTTCCTACGAAGGTAAATTGTTTGATGCATTGCTAGAATACCAACTCAAATCAGCATGCAGAGAAGAAGCTCAAAGGCCTAAACGTCCAATAAACGATGATGATAAGGATAAGGATAAAGATAACGTGCCTAAACGTCCAAAGAAGTCTAGAGAACCCTCCTCTGTGCCACCACCACCCCTAAGGACTCCAACAACAAGACGATCTCCTCCACGCTCTTTCGCTGACTAACCTCAGGACTCTGAGTTACCACCCCAGACAGAGAAAACCGGTGATCACTTTGAGTATACTGGTGGTGACGATGAGGAAGTCCCTGAGCCCCAAAAACAACCCACCTCTCCCGCTTCAACAAAGAAACCATCATCCTCATCAAGGCCAAAAAAAAAGACGCCTAAGGCTGATGTCGTCTCATGGCTAGACGAAGATGACACCGAGTATGATTGGTTCTCCACACTTGTTGATGCTACTCCCGCTCTAACTGATGATCCATATATGGTAGAAGGTCGTACGTTGGAACATGCTAAGTTACTGCAAGAAAAGTTTCGTGTGAAGAAGATGACGAAATCAGAGTTGAAACGAATCAAGAATGAAGCATTTCAACTACTCAAAGACAACTCGGAAAGTGCTATTGAAGTTGAATATCACCTTGAAAATATAGCACAAGCCATATCTAACAACATTGATTGGCTCAACCCTAAAGCAAACATCGACTTCACCAGAATAGACAAGGCTCCATACTACACCGATTGGTTTAAACCTCTACCGACGATTGGCCAACCAGATCAACCTAAGATTCCATTTCACTACTTCTTCAACAATGACTTGGAATTTCTTCTACACGGTAGCGATGGTTCAAAGAAATACGCTACATCACTTACACTTCCGTTCCCGGCAGCCATATACTCCAACTGCATAGCCATCGAAGAAAAGGCTACCCACATGTTTTCCAATAGCGTGGAACAGTATGACATTGATGCAATGTACGGGATTCACCATTGGCCGGAACGCCGACAAATCTACTACAAAAGCTGCCAGGTTCAAAAGTCTCAATATGAAGTGTACAGTGATAAAGGGATCGTTGCTGTTAAGCATGTCACTCTTTCGTCTAAATGGGACTACACCTTCCTCAAGACTATCGTGGTCAAAGGACAAGACGAAAGGGACTATGAATTCTGTGAAGTGGACTTTCAGAACTTGTCTCTCAACGACGTTGAAGATCTGTATCTTGCCAAGGTTCAGGGAAGAATGAGACAATTCTCGACTGAAATTCAACGTGAATACATCAAGTCCTTGCTCATCTTCATCAGAAGCATAGTGATCCAGGAACGTGTAGAAGATTTACAACTTGCTGTTGAATCGTATCAGACTCGTGTCAACCTCACCAGACCTCAGCTAGAACTTCCTGACATCAACCAGCTTCCACAATACACTCTCGTCAGCAAACCATTCGGAATAGTTTACCATAGTGAACTACAATGCAACTGCTTGATGGCGTGTAGAGATCTTCACAAATTTGGGGATCACACATTGAAGAAGGTCAGGGATGGCTTGGCTTATAGGTTGAAGGCGATACATGAAGGCATTGGGTCTCCAAAGCGATGGAATTCTCAAGAAAGACGGGATGTTAAGAGGATCATCACTAGGATCGATGAAAGGTTGTACAGAAGGGACCAGTTCAGAACTCTGGAGAGCTTCGTAGGTGGTCATCCCAGGCTTACTGTAACACCCCCAAATTTGTTTAGCGGAAGCATACGTGTTTATTCGGGAGCGTTACGGAATTGGTAGATCATAACACAAGTAATAAAGAACGGAATACATACTCCGTTTGATTTTATAAAATAGTTTTAAAATGCTGTCTTACAACATAATTTAAATAAATGGGTACATCCCATTAAATTTAGTGGTCCCAAAGTAAAAACATCATTTTTGTGTAAAAACACTTCTTTAATATTACTACGACCATACATCCGCTTCTTGCCTTGCCTTCATGAAAATACAACATTCTGTCGTAAAATTTTGATAAAATATTTTAGTTTGCCTCATACATAAGGCAAGAAATAATGAACACAATACTAGATGGTTAAGGCATTGCGAGGGCTTATTTGTGCATACGAAGGCGATTTGTTTAAACCCCCACAATGTCATTCGGACCCTACTGGTGGATGCTTCGAGAGGTCTCAAGACTTGACCAGGGAAGACATGTTGGAAAGTAGCTAGGATCACTACTAGGAGAATTGTAGGGCAGAAAGG
>BPTQ01000008.1:136607949-136621628 GCA_019973895.1 Chrysanthemum seticuspe
CTAGCTGATCAGAATGGACTCCTAGCAATGTCTCATGAGAGTCCAACTGAATGAGTATCCTCTCAGTGAGGGTCAGATCACCTTCTGGAGATCCTGACAAGTCTGGCTCGGTCTGTGCCTCAACTGGTGCAGCTTCCTCAATGGTCTCAAGCTGTCTAGTGGTGCGCTCAAGGCGCTCCATGTCTGCTGCAGATGGTACAAACGAAGGCGATGACGGGCTATAGCTCGGACTAGTGACAAGTGGTACTGAACTGATCAAGCAATCAATATCCCTCCAATCAATCTCACTACTCTCCTCCTGACTGTGGAGAAAAGCGGCTCTCTGCCCTAATCCAAATGGTGCATCAATATCCATGTCATCGTCTAATCTCTGAGCCATCCTGGAGCTCTGTCCTAGCTCCTGTATACTCTGAACAATCTCCAGACCCTGTGTACTCACATCTGCTGCTATGCTAACATAGCCAGGGACACTCTCAGTCGGTATGGGCTCTGGTAATTCCTCCTCAGGATCCTCTTCCGGATCTTCTTCCGGATCTTCCTCAGAGTAAGAATCAGTAGATCTCCTGAGTCTCTGATGAGGTGGTGACTCAGTGGGTGATGGTGTTGGTGACTCTGGAGTAGTAGAAGGACCCATGTAAGCAGCGCGGGTCATCCGAGAAGCTAGTGCAGGCACATATGAATACCGCTCTCGATATCCGGGTACTCTCACAATCATACGAGGCTTTTGCCTGCGCGTCAACAGGGCTGATGGAGTGGTGGTGAGGGTAGGTATAAGTGGAGTAGGTGCAATAGCTGGCTGGACTGCTAGTGTGGCCTGTACATATGGATCAGTGGCTGAGTGTGCAAGCTGGCAGATGGTCGGTGAGTGAGCTAATAGGATGTCCTCCTGAACATCGTGAGGAAAGGCTGGGGAAGGCATAGTCTGTGACAAGACGGTGCATATGTGTAAGTATGTGGAAAAATATGCTCATGATGGATATGAAATAGTGCATAAGTAAATAGGAAATAAAACATGTAATCCTATTAAATGGACTTTAAGTAAAATGGCAAGTAAGGCAAGCGGCAATCGGCGGTCGTAGTATGATGTTTTTGGTGAAAAGTAGTTATAGTTTAGGGTTTATATGTACCTAGTTCTCTATAACTTAGGCTCTGATGCCAATCTGTAACACCCCCAAATGTGTTTAGCGGAAGCATACGTGTTTATTCGGGAGCGTTACGGAATTGGTAGATCATAACACAAGTAATAAAGAACGGAATACATACTCCGTTTGATTTTATAAAATAGTTTTAAAATGCTGTCTTACAACATAATTTAAATAAATGGGTACATCCCATTAAATTTAGTGGTCCCAAAGTAAAAACATCATTTTTGTGTAAAAATACTTCTTTAATATTACTACGACCATACATCCGCTTCTTGCCTTGCCTTCATGAATAAATCTTAAACACCTGAGAAAATATGCTAAAAGGGTCAGCTAAAAGCTGGTGAGTTCATAGGTTTAAATTTAAAATAGTAAGCTTGGACCATAAGCAAATGCATATAATCATTACAACGAATATAATGATATATGTATGAATGTCTATTACGTTAGCTCTAAGTTCATGCAACCGATACTACGACAGTTTCTGTATGCTCAAAGATGTCATACAATATAGGGCCCATAGCAAGTGTTTTGTCCCTCAACACTTGATTCCGACATGGTATACGTTTCGCTTTGGCCTAAGCATGGCCAACCGAACGGAGGAGTCACCCTCAATAGATCTATTTATAACATTCGCGTTTCCCAATGGGGAATTGACGGTTCATGAAAAAGGGCATTCTCTAGGGACATAAGGGCTTAGGCTAAACCACGTAATAGTAATCATGTAATAGTTTTGGTCCATAAAATGTTTTGCATATTTCTCACCCCTAAATGTATAAAACAATTTATCAAATAAAAGTGGGGCTATGAAACTCACCTTAGCAAAAGTGCAAATCCAAATATGGGATTAGTGATTGTTGTGAAACGGCACCGACACGCGACCTAGATAAGGAGGGCAATGTTTTAGTTCATTGTTTTAAGTATCACATACTTAAAATAGTGCAATTAATATTATTCTTATATAATGGTTTTAAAATCAACTTTTAGTTTGTAAAAATAATTGTAGAGGTTTACTAGTAAGTATATGAATGTATATATACTCTTTTCATATTGACATTAGTATGGTTTTAAAATCCAAGTTCGATTTAAAATAAATAATTAAAATGTTCCATTAGTAAGTATATAAATGTATATATACTTATTTAAGTTGACACAAAATGGTATTGTCAAAAGCAAATATTAGTTTGTTTATTTTTCTAATGGTATTTAGAAAACATGTAAGTTAAATTTGAAGACGATAAAGTTCATTGCATGATAAAATGATTTGGCGGCCTCTATTTATTTATCCAAGCTTGTTCTTACTATATAGTCCTTAACGTGAGATTTGCTTGACATAGGTATAGATATTCGGGCGTGCTAGAAGTTAAACTTTGGCGTAACAGTTATTCATGTAGATTGCATTTTCATCGTTTGTTTTCGTGTAGGACTACTCTAGCACTAGTTTATTGATATCAAGACTTTGCATGTTTGACATTTAGAAAAATATGTAGCGTGATGAAGTAAAGGAATAGATAGGGACATGTTTCATTATTTGTCATTCTATAAAACGCTTCATGTATTATTCGATGACCTGCTATTCATTCAAACGGACGTCCCAAGGTTTTCCATGGGCTGTGGCCCGGTAGGCTTGAGCATAGTGTTGGGCCTAGGCCCGAATTTGCACCAGGACAGAAAAAGGGCTTCGGCTCAAGGATGGTTTGGGGGGGTTGAACTGGGCTGCGGCCCAAGATAATACAGGAAGAGTTTTGTACAAACTTATGGGAGATTCAAATTGTCACCACAAGGCTCCAATGTATTCTCCCCTTCTTGACGCAAGAGTATTTTTGTGATACAATTTTATACTCGTGAGTTAGACTCACAAATCTTTGGCTCGCGACATCTTTCAACGTCACATGGCAAGTGAAGTTGTTTCGATTTGTAAGCTCTCGATAGCCATATGGGTTTCCTATCATGAGTTATAGTGTCGCAATACAAGTAAAATGGATACATGGTCTATACTCAAGACCACCCTTGTGGTCTTGTGTCAACAGTGGGTAGCAAACATCTATTTTCCTTACACCATATACCCATTCTCATAGCAAAATGAAGATGAGCAAGGACTAGCTCAGATTTACAACTCGACATTCATATTGACGAGCCACTGTGGTACAACCATAGCTAGAGCTCCGACCCATTATGAGGACTAACCATGACTCGCATGAGTGTGACTAATCCTAAACACAAGACATTTCGGTAACAAATCTACTTCTCAAGTTATCAATTTATCTTGGCATTGAAACGGTTTCTCTAGTATATGACTTTTATGGACACAAGGAGTAACACGAAGGTCGACTGGAAAGGAAGTACGAGCATCAAGATGGGTCCTTAGTCACGTCAAGCAACAACCCAATATCTCGCTACTGAACTCAACATCCCGAATCTAACATGATACTTACTTCCTACAAGATTTATAGAACTTAACTTTTCAAATTTTCTTTGGTTCATACCCTTCGACAGAAACACTACTAACCTAACCAACGACAACAACCATCTCCTAACGTGACTCAAAACATCTACAAAAATATACAAGGTTTATCAATATCAAAATACTTAGTTACCTAGTCAAATTACCAAGTTCCAATAAGACTTAACTCTCATTCCCTTGGCTCGTTTACCTCGACAGAAAGACTGTTTTCATCCAAATCGAAGACTAACTCAAAAACTCAAGTGATTTATATCATATCAAAGTGACATTTAGGTAACACCAAACACTTTATTTAGACATCGAAAATCAAAACAAAGTTTCACCATTTAAATTACATTAATAACGATTGTAGCATAACAATGTACAAGGAAAAGAAACAAGGATGAACCTTATGAAAGTGAGGCGAAAATGACAAGAATGAAGGCTAACTCGAGAGCTCCACACAACCCAAAACTCCAAATCCGAATCCGAGTAAGAAACCCAACTGTTTCACTATACCTTTGAGAGTACTTTTCTTATGTGGTGGATTGAGATTTGTCTTGTGTGAGCCCTTAGCCTCTCGAGTAGTATAAAAAGAAAATAAGGAGGAAGTCTTTGACCAAGTCTTTACATCTTGCCTCTTGTTTGAAGCCGAAAATGGTTTCCTTCCAAAAACCAAAGGAATCTCAAGATAGATTGGTGGGAGATTTGCTTCATTCTTGTGGTTAACTTGATCCTCCTTGGATTTCTTTGGAGGTAGCGGCGCATCAAGCTAGGTTTGGGGAAGAAATTCTTACATGAATAAGGTGTGAAAGAGGGAAGGTAGGATGGATGAGCATGTTTGGTTATCTCCTTTGGGAAGATTCGATCTAGATGGGAGGCGCAGAACTAGAGGAGGAAGAGAAGATACATGATATCCTGATATTCTGTTTTTGGGGCTAGCTTTTGTCGTGTGTGGAGGAGGATAACAAGGAGTACATATTTAACTTTTGTAAATCCTTTTATGTAATTGTAATATAAGAGTTAAAAATAAAAGTCCAAAGTGATGATGTAAATAAATGTAAGTAAAGTAGGTGTATTGTATACTTATGTTTATTTTGTGTAAGTATTTTGTATGTGGAATATTTATTGTATGAGATGTATGCATATACATTATAGCTATGTATGTTTGCACTTGAGTCTTATAAAGTCATTGTTTAAGTGATAATGTGTTTAAGTATTTTGTGTCCCGCGAAGCCATATTGTGACCAAGGTATCATTGTTTGAAAGTCTTTATAACGTAGCATTTTATTTATTATGTGTCTGAAATATTTTATCCTTGTAATATTCCAAGTTGTTGACATTTGTTAATTGTTTTAGCGAGTCCTTATCATAGTGTCGGTACGCGTGCAGTGTCGGGCACTGGGGTAACGAGATAACCTCCCGTCTTACAGTTAAATCATGTGACAAAAATGCAATATTCATAAAATGATTTGAATGTAAGAGTGATGCAGTTATCTACCGTATGCGAGTTAACTACTCAAATGATCAGGCAAAGCTTATGCATGCTTAATAAATCAAGCTTAGTAATAATAATTTACTAATTATCAGTTAAATTTTGGTGAAAATTTACCGTGTGTCACACTTACTCTCACAGGCTATCAACGCCCTGTTCGCATTCCTGGAAAGATTGATGGACTACCTGGTACCCCTTAAACTGTTTCAATTTCATATTAATTTGGATGTGTGATTTTATAATGACTATGGTTTGTGCACACATAACAGTGTACAACCCGTACTTGTAATGAAAGGACCCTGTGGTACGCTTCAGTGCCACAATCCTTATAAAAGGAGCGAAAGCTTCTTACTTTTGAGTAAAACTTATCAAATCTTTCAATTTTAAAAGGTCTTGCTCAAAAGAACAAGTACTTCCCCTTATGTTTTTTCAAAACCTCAACCGTTAATATCACTTGTTGAGGGGGAGTATTTGATCAAAACTTTGTTCACAAATTATTCTTCGTGTAATCTTCCCACAAAACTCAAAATGGTCATATTTATTCTCAACATTTCTTCAAAAATAACATATTTATATGCCATTTTTTAGGGGGAGAAAAATTATGTGATAAGAAATATGTTGTGTTTTGCTATTGAATCCTCGTGTGAAAAGACTTCAACCCATGAATTGACGAGATCTGAACAGTCATACATTGAAAAGATTTGTCTTCCAATACTTATCCAAGTAAATTGTACCCATTCGAGAAGCTCTTGATAGACATGAACTTTGACGGGTTTGACAACCTTTCGGGGTTGTCCACATCTTCAAGGTAGCTATTAGAGCTAGTTGTCACCTAAAAGCTGACAATGTATCTCTTTAACTATGCAACGTAATCGTGTCTCGCAAGGAATTGTCTATCTTGAGTTGATCAATTCAAAAAGTGCGCGCTCTTTCCTCACTGTGCAGATTTCTGTCAAAATTATTAAGCACATGTGGAGGGGGAGTATTTCTGAAAATCCAAAACTCTTGAAGTGTTCAAACATGGTTTTCATTTACAAACACTTCTAGAGATTTTCATGAAAATGGTTTTATGGCAATGGAGTTATAAGGTGGTTAAGGTTAGGAATAACCGTCCTATGATCCGCCAGAGCCGGAGGGATCTACCCAAGGACACTACCAATAGTTAGAATTAGAAGTCCTTAGGTATGATTATAAAAAGGAGAAAATGAGAATCGGAGAAAGAAGGAGTTGAAGAATTAAAAAGAAAAGCAAAGAAAAGGGTGAAAAGAAATAGCCCTCTAGATTATGAAGAGAAAGAAGGAGTTGAAGAATTAAAAAGAAAAGCAAAGAAAAGGGTGAAAAGAAATAGCCCTCTAGATTATTCAACTTAGGGCAGACACCGGGTTCAATTCATATACTACTGGTTGTCACTTGATGACGCCGGTATTGAAGATTAAAAGTCGTCATAGACCCAGTGACGCATGCACTAAACCTTCTTAGCCACTCAAGTTTCTCTCAACAGAAGCATGTTTCATTCTCACAGGGAACCCTACGTATACTATCGGCTTTCTCTTAGAGATTGCTAATATTGAAGAAGGAGACCCTCTCCCTAGTCTCCGCTCAGAAAAACCAAAACGCACTATAGAGTCTAGGGCCATGAGATTCATCAAAAGATCTCTTAGGTACACTTGACATTTCATCGCTTGTCGTTCAACAATAAGGACGCAAGTGATACTTTATCGTGTCCTTCACAGATCTTAGCAATCTGTCGAGAACATTTATGAGAGGTTCATAATTGTGATCCTCAGTGATTGAATGGAAACTCCTGCCAGGGTCAACATCAAACAGCCCTGACAGCAGGTCACTTCGCTAACTCCCCGTGGATTACGCTTAGTGTGTCTCAAACGGTCTACAGTCGTGAGGTGATGCTTCGGTGTACCTCAGCGACTCATTTGAACTGTAGATGTACTTCGGTACATCGCGTTATCTCACTTGTGGGACTCCAGTTCAGGAACGGCCTTTGTGAGAATTAGAGTTGGGTTTTCACACTATGATGTTAACACTCTTGAAGTTCGAACTTGTAAGTGCCGGAATCCGCTTATTACTAACCTTTCTTATGTTTTCTTCTTATGGAAGCTCTGGAGCGGACTGATCGTGCAGATTCTTCACATGCTCATACCAACAAACATCACTAATGGAAGTTC
This sequence comes from Chrysanthemum seticuspe, assembly GCA_019973895.1. NCBI lineage: Eukaryota > Viridiplantae > Streptophyta > Magnoliopsida > Asterales > Asteraceae > Chrysanthemum > Chrysanthemum seticuspe. Next base: position 136,615,213 of record BPTQ01000008.1, read on the forward strand.
TCTCAAAAGGCAACACAAAGTCAGAATGATTCTTCGTCAAGTCAAAGAATCTACAAAGTTTAAAGACTAAGAGAACTTCATCAGTACTAAAATCCAACGTCAAAGAGTGTGTGAACATGTTGAAGAAAGACGTGGAGACACTGGAGCAATGAAGCAGACCTGATGCATACAACAACAACATACTATCACTACCATCACAAAGAACAAAGATCAAAGAACAAAGTAAATGATGACGTCAAAGCAGAATACTTCAAAGGAAACAATTTCTCTACACTGGGGAGATTGTTCGAATTAAAACACTTCTTCTCACAAGAAAGAAGAATGTCAGAAGATGTCAAAGCTACTATTACATCAACACCTACAACGTTTATCACTCTTTCATTCATCACCAACACTTAGGGGGAGATTGTTGGAATCACTCCTAAACATTAATTCAAGTGTTAGTGATTCATATGTAATAGTTAGCTTAATATGGCCTTTATGTTTGTTATTAAGCTAAGGCTTATGTAGAAGGCCCATAAGCCTTGGCCCAAGCCCAAAAAAAGGGAAGGAGTCTAGATGTGTTGCCCTAGCTCCTTGCCCTATAAATACCTCTTGTAAACCTTCTATTGAAGGTTGGTTGTTCAATTTATCTTTCATACTCTACGCATAACTCTTCTTATTATTCATACGTGTGTGTTTGGTATTGTTCAACCGATCTCTCCTTTATCTATTTCTTCTATTGATGCTTGTGTTACTATATGGGAACCTAACAACTGCTAGTAGTATGAAAGTACTGCTAGTGGAAAGTACTACTAGTGCTATTAAAAGTACTGCTAAATGGCAGTTACAACTGCTTAATGACCACGTTTAATTGGTCATGTAACCACTAACGGCTATCATGGGGATAATTATGAGGCTATTAATGGGCCGATTAATACTCATAATTCCATTTGACTAGCTAAGAGTAATCTCCTATAAATAGGAGATCTGATTATGCATGAAAGACACACAGAAAACTATTAACACTTCTAAGCAAATGGGTTATTGAATTGTGCCTAATTCTATAACTACATTTGGTCTTATCCCAAGCAGATATTCGTGTAACCCAGGCATTAGGGTCGAATAGTTTACTTTGGAAAGTGATCACACGATTCCAAGTGATATCCGGTAACCACATAGTGGTATTGCTATTGTTATTGATTATCTTACCCTGTTCTGGGAGTTACCCCCCCCCCCAACAATCAAAGTAAACTATTTGTGATAATCAATGGCTGCTGCTGCAATGAAACACATGGCTTCAAACTTTGCCAAGCTTGATAAGTTTGAAGGGGTGGACTTTAGGAGATGGCAGAAGAAGATGCATTTCTTGTTGTCAAGCATGAGTGTGGTGTATGTGCTAACCACACCTATTCCTGATGATGGGGATGATGCTACAGTGGAGCAGATTAGGAGAATGAGCAAATGGGAGAATGATGACTACATTTGCAGAGGTTTAATTCTCAATGGTATGTCTTATTCTTTATTTGATATCTATCAGAACATTAAATCTTCCAAAGAACTATGGGACTCCTTGGATGCCAAATATATGGCTGAGGATGCATCAAGTCAAAAGTTCCTTGGTTAGTAATTTCACAAATTACAAAATGACTGATTCAAGACCAGTTATGGAACAATACAATGAACTTCTTGGTATACTTGGAAGGTTTACAAAACATAATATGCACATGGATGAGTCTATTTTAGTCTCTTGTGTCATTGACAAACTCCCTCTTTCTTAGAAAGATTTCAAGCATACCTTGAAACATAAGAAAGAGGATTTAACTCTGGTTGAGTTGGGCAGTCATCTGCGCATTGAGGAATCTCTCAAGGTGCAGGATAATGACAAGCCAAAGAGTAGCAATGCTGCTGGTGCATCTGTTGTCAATATGGTGGAGCATAACAACTCCACCAGGTACAATGACAATAAAGGCAAACGCAAATATCATGACAACACAAGGGCAGATCCTATCAAGAAGGCAACACCTACTTGTTAGAAATATGGCAAAATTGGTCACATTAAAAGGGATTGCAATGGTGTTAAAGTTGGTGGTAAAGCCAATGGATCAGGCACTAATGGTTCAGGGAGTGGTGGTTCTTCCAACTCACTGAAAGGTCAGAATATGGTTAATAAGTCTCTTCAGATTTATTATGTTACATATGTATCTGAATCTCATTATGTGCAGGATGATGATGTTGCGTGGTGGGTTGACTCTGGTGCAACAGTTCATGTGTGTAAAGATAGAAGCTGGTTCAAGACTTATGAGTCACTGAATGATGGTTCTATTCTTCACATGGGAAATGAGTCAACAGCCTTGGTGCATGGTCGTGGTTGTGTAGATCTTAGATTTAGTTCTGGAAAGATTGTAACTTTGTTTGATGTTATTCATGTTCCTGATATCAGGAAGAACTTGGTTTCAAGTAGTATTTTGAATAATCATGGTTATAAACAAGTTATTGAGTCTGATAAATTTGTGCTTTCTAAGTGTGGTGTTTTTATTGGTTTTGGTTACTTATGTAATCAAATGTTCAGGCTTAATATTGCCACTAATAGTGTAAATTCAGCTTTTGTGACCACCTCTGACCCGTCTGACTCTACCCTTTGGCATGCTAGACTTGGCCATGTTCACTATAAGAGAATGCAAGATATGTCTAAGGATGGGTTAATCCCAACATTTGACATGGACACTGAAAGGTGTAAAACTTGCATGTTAACCAAGATAACTAAGAAACCTTTTCAGGGTGTTAATCGTGAGACTAAGCTCTTGGAGCTTATACACAATGACCTGTGTGATTTGCATGCCACTCCATCTTTAGGGAATAAGAAGTACTTTGTGACATTTATTGATGATGCTTCTAGGTTTTGTTATGTTTATTTGTTACATACTAAGGATGAAGCATTAGATAAATTCAAAATATTTAAAACTGAAGTTGAATTACAACTTGGGTCTTTGATCAAAAGATTAAGGACTGATAGGGGAGGTGAGTACATGGATACTCTATATTTTCAGTCTGTTGGTATAATCCATGAAACGACTGCCCCTTATACTCCTCAGCAAAATGGTATTTCTGAAAGGAAAAATAGGGTGTTAAAGGAGATGGTTAACTCCATGTTGTCCTATTCAGGACTGAGTCAAGGGTTCTGGGGTGAAGCTATGTTGACAGCTTGTTATTTATTAAATAGGGTTCCCAACAAAAGGAACAAGGTTACCCCTTATGAACTCTGGACTAAAAGGAAACCCAACCTGAACTATCTCAAGGTTTGGGGTTGTAGGGCTGTTGTAAGACTCCCTGATCCAAAGCTAAAGACTTAGGGTGAAAGAGGCATTGACTGCATCTTTGTTGGATATGCTGAGCATTCCAAGGCTTTTAGGTTCTATGTAATTGAACCTAATGAATATGTTTCAGTTAACTCAATAATTGAATCAAGGGATACAAACTTTGATGAGAATAGATTCTCATCAGTCCCTAGACCAAGTATGAGGATTCCTAATGGAACTCATGACACTGGTGTATCAGAGGTCCCTGATGATGAACCATCAGTGGTCCCTGATGAGGTTGTGGTTCAACAACCTGAACCTGTGCTCAGGAAGAGCAAAAGAGTCAGGACTCCAAAGTCATTTGGACCTGAGTTTCAACTATACTTAGTTGAAGGAACAAGGGATGAGGTCTCTGACCAATACTACTATTGCTTCATTGTTGAGGATGATCCCAAAATATTTGAAGAAGCAATGAAGTCCCAGGATATTGCTTTCTAGAAAGAAGCAATCAATGATGAGATGGATTCCATCATGGGCAACAACACTTGGGTGTTGGTTGATCTACCTCCTGGTTGCAAATGGATTTTCAAAAGGAAAATGAAGGTAGATGGAACTATTGAAAAGTTCAAGGCTAGACTAGTCATTCAGGGCTTTAAACAAAAGTCAGGAATTGACTATTTTGATACTTATGCCCCAGTGGCTCGTATCAGTACCATTAGATTGCTGATTGCTTTGGCATCAATTCATAATCTGATTATTCATCAGATGGATGTGAAGACAGCTTTCTTGAATGGTGAATTGGATGAGGAGGTTTATATGAACCAACCTCAGGGTTTCATCATGCCTGGTAATGAAAACAAGGTGTGTAAACTGATTAAGTCTCTTTATGGACTAAAACAGGCACCTAAGCAATGGCATCAAAAATTTGATGAAGTGGTTTTGTCTAGTGGTTATGTTCTTAACCAAGCTGACAAATGTGTATATAGCAAATTTGATGAATCTGGTAAAGGAGTCATCATTTGTCTATATGTTGATGACATGTTGATCTTTGGCACTGACCAAAATCAGGTTGACTTGACAAAGGAATTTTTGTCATCAAGGTTCTCCATGAAGGACATGGGGGAGGCTGATGTTATCTTTGGTATAAGGATTAAACATGAAAGTAAAAGAATTTCTATCTCTCAGTCTCATTATATTGAGAAGGTGTTGAGGAAATTCAATTACTTTGATTGTACTCCAGTGAGTACACCTATGGATACTTGTGAGAAGCTGATGCCTAATAATGGTAAAGCTGTATCTCAATTTGAGTATTCTAGGGTAATTGGCTGCTTGATGTATGCCATGACCTATACAAGACTTGATATTGGTTTTGCAGTGGGAAAATTGAGTAGGTATACTAGTAATCCTAGTGCTCATCACTGACAAGCTGTTCACAGGGTACTGAAGTATTTGAAGAGAACTATGGATTATAGTCTCTCATATACTGGCTATCCTTCAGTGTTGGAAGGATACACTGATGCAAGTTGGATCAGTAACACTGAAGACAATTCTGTTAATACAAATAAGCCGTAAAAACGTTTATTTATATTTTACGATCTTCTAATGTTTTGTCGATAACAAACGTAAAATCATTTTAACAAAACAAATAGAATACGTAAATAGTTTGAGTTAATAGTTTCCTAACACACTTACGTTTTCACATAAAACACTAAAACAAGTATAAGTGATTTTATGATTTAGATACATATGTACAACAACTAGTGTTTACATATTGGGTTAGCATATACCTAAACTAAGTATACTAAAATGGGTAAAAACATGTAAATACTAAAATGGGTAAAAACTAGCAAATGGTATTGACCCATAACCCATGGTTTTATATATACCACTTAACCAAGTTCATTGTATCTAGAAAGATGACCATGGATCAACCCATAACCCATGACCCAAGACCCATAACCAAAAATACCCATGGGCAAAGAGGAGCGTTCCACGGATCCCTGGCTTTGTGCTAGCCGGATCCCAAGTGGAAGGGATCTGTGGGATCTGGGGAACAGTGGAGAATTTTCTCTATAAATAGAGAGTCATTTCTTCCTTTCTATTGATCACTTTACACACATACTTCCCTAAGTATTCTAACCCTCTAACCTCAGATCTAAGTGATCTATGTAGTTTGTCTTTTGTTTTTGTGTGATCTTCTAGGTTCCTCTTAAAGGCAAGATCACCACTTCTTGAAGACGAGCAAGCTCAAGTCCATGAGTTGCCATGCTTCGTCATCATCAAGACAACTAAGGTTCTCTTGTTGATAGTTCTTCCTTTCTCCATAGATGTTAGGTTGAAGGCATTAGTGAAGAATCCCGAAAGTGTCAAGATGAAAGCATTAGTGAAAGGTGCTCATCATCCGTGTCAAAGCATTAGTGAAGAATGCCAAAGGTGTCAAGACGAAGGCATTAGTGAAGGGTGCCAAGCGTTGTGTCAAAGGCATTAGTGAAGAATGCCGAAGAATCAAATCAAGTAGCATTTGGAAAGAATGCCTAGGTCGTATAATCGATGAGGCGCATCGTTATACATATAAGTATTTGTTTATTTCCAAGGATGGTGATATCCTTGATGATGTTGTAACAAGGAGTGGATCTCCTTGATATTAGGTGTTGTGTTGTGAAGGGTAGTAGTTCCTCCATAGTAATGGAACTAGGTGCTTAGCCTAGTACCTAATAAAGGGTAGGCGACGTTGTGATAGGATTAGTTCTCCTTGGTGTGACTTGATTAGGATAGTGTTGCAGCGGATGGGAAATAATCCATGATCCGATTCGTGGATCAAGGTAATGATACCTCCTTGATGATGGGAAGTGTTGTGTTGTGGATTATAGTTCCTCTAGGTGAGGAACAATGTTGTAGTAGTTCCTATAGTGGTAGGAACCTTTATTTGTTTATGAATATACATATTGCTACGCGGAGTAGCTAATATGCTGGATCCGTAAGAAAGGTTTACGATGAACTAAACTAAGAAGCCGTAAGAAGTGATTACGGAAACTGTGTTGCGAACCGTGGGAAGTGATTACGGAAGCAGAACTGTGGAAACCGTAAGAAGTGATTACGAAACTGTGCCTACTACTCGTGGAAAGTGATTACGAAAGT
>BPTQ01000008.1:136624832-136737731 GCA_019973895.1 Chrysanthemum seticuspe
AGAACATTAGTGGATTAAGTCTTAAATGCACTTGTCAAGCTCTTCTCTTTATAAGCCATATTGCTAAGAACACTTTAGTCATCAAACACAAACACAATTATCAGCAATTGCAACCATCTCCCTTAGTAATTTTCATCATGAGAAAGGCTCCTAGTGCTAACTCATCCACTCAAGAACCACCCAAGAAACTTGCTAGGATCATACACGAAGTTTCCTCAACCGAATCATCTCCGGTTAAGTCCACTAATACTAGGATTTCTCCTACACCAAAGAAACCAATCAAACTAATCCCCAAGAAAATAGTTCCCACTAGGACTTCATCACCAAACTCTACCAAACCAAACATACCCTCCACAACTCAACCAACATCATTGGTGCTTAGAGCCACCTCACAATCATCTCCACATTCTCACAATGTAGAAGACTTACCTCTTTGGCCATCTCACCTTCCACCACTACCAACAAACTCACTTGAAAAGGTTGGGCAACAAAACCAAAATATTGAATCAACACTTGATCCAATATCAAACTCTCTCATTCCCCCCAATAGTCTATTTTGGATTATGAGAAGACATCAAAGTCAACCACCCGACCACATGGAAGTTGAGGCCTCTTTACCCCCACCCATTGTAGAACCATCACTTAATGAGCCTCCACCAATTCCTCCTTTATTTGAAGATCCTCAACCCACTTCACTTGAACTTCCACTTCAAGAAATTCAAAACCATGACAAGGATTGCTATCATTGTAAACATGTTGAAAGATTGATACATGAACTACGTGAAGAGCATCGTTTCATGTTTCATCACCTCCTCGAACGTTTCGAAGAGGTCAACATGCCTAAGCTACAATGAGCATCATAGTCACAAGCTCAAACTTAGAATGTTTAGGAAAACTTATCTCATCCTTGATCATCACTAAGCATTTAGTTGAATTTAGAGTTTGGGTAACTCATTAGCATTAGTAGCACTTATATAGCTAGTTCATTCTCTTAGTTTTAGAGATTTGGTTAATCATTTCTTGTTTTTATTGAATGAATATCTATATGCCATAGTTGTTATGTGCTTTATGTGTTGTGCTTGATATATCATATACTACTTCACATATTCGTTAGCATTGATTGAAACACTCTCATTGCTGAAGAAACTGTCAACAGACAGCCGGATCCCTCCAAAATACCTAGACGGATCCCTCCAAGAAGGGAACCGTGGGATCTGTGGTACAGAAGCACAAATTTCTACTAACTTGAGTTTTATTTGCAGGATATTATGCACTATACTCTTGTTTTCTAACCTTCACTTTGTAGATTTTCAAAATACATATGAAGATTTTGACACCATAAAGCTAGGGGGAGCTTTGTGTCAAATGAAATTGCAAAAACATTTGCAACTTAATCCGATTTTGGACTATACTTCATGACACCCCATTGCAACTTTGCAATCTTCAAGGGGGAGCACGTTGTCGTCATTTAGACGAACCATTTGCAAACATATTTGGAAACACAATTAGTTTATGTTATGTTCTTGACGCCCTCTCAAAGGGATGGACCCGTCAAGGGGGAGTTAAAACGAGTACCATTCCCGTCACTTGCTCTCTTTACATTTTTTACATATCTTTTCTTATAAAAATTGTGTTAGTTTCTTTTAACACTTTTTGTTTCGACAAAAAGGGGGAGAAGAAAGTAAAAACTACTAATTCAAACCCACTACGAATTTTAGTTTTTCTTAAAATTATTTTATGTTTTGTCATCAACAAAAACGGGGAGATTGTTAATACAAATAAGCCGTAAAAACGTTTATTTATATTTTACGATCTTCTAATGTTTTGTCGATAACAAACGTAAAATCATTTTAACGAAACAAATAGAATACGTAAATAGCTTGAGTTAATAGTTTCCTAACACACTTACGTTTTCACATAAAACACTAAAACAAGTATAAGTGATTTTATGATTTAGATACATATGTACAACAACTAGTGTTTACATATTGGGTTAGCATATACTTAAACTAAGTATACTAAAATGGGTAAAAACATGTAAATACTAAAATGGGTAAAAACTAGCAAATGGTATTGACCCATAACCTATGGTTTTATATATACCACTTAACCAAGTTCATTGTATCTAGAAAGAAGACCATGGATCAACCCATAACCCATGACCCATGACCCATAACCAAAAATACCCATGGGCAAAGAGGAGCATTCCACGGATCCCTGGCTTTGTGCTAGTCGGATCCCAAGAGGAAGGGATCCGGGGAACAGTAGAGAATTTTCTCTATAAATAGAGAGTCATTTCTTCCTTTCTATTAATCACTTTACACACATACTTCCCCAAGTATTCTAACCCTCTAACCTCAGATCTAAGTGATCTATGTACAGTAGAAACTCTATAATATAATACACTTGGGACCACCTAAATTTATTAATTAAAATAGTTATTAATTAATCGATAAATTAATAATTATTAATTTATATATTAATTAATATTTTATTAATTTATAGTAGAATACTTAGTTTAGAAACACCTTTCAAGCTTCCACTTAATTATTGTATACAATGCATGTACAATATATCAAATGAACGACCCAATTTGAAAGAAAACAACACCAGAAGTTCTTACCATGCTAAGGAAAATTAGAGACGAGATTCAAGGGGAAATTGATTTCAACAAAAAACAAAAGACAATTGAGTCATTATTCAAGAAACCTTCATAAATCATTCATGTAATATGCTATATATAAGGAATTATTAATTTATATTTTATATGGGGTCTAAAGAAATTATCAAAAATGTATTATCTTATAATTTTAGCGAATTATTAATTTAGCACCCTATCCCCGAGTCGGGACCGGCAAAAAATATTATCTTAGTGAGTTTATTAAATAATCGAGTATTAATTTATCGAGTTTCTACTGTAGTTTGTCTTTTGTTTTTGTGTGATCTTCTAGGTTCCTCTTAAAGGCAAGATCACCACTTCTTGAAGACGAGCAAGCTCAAGTCCATAAGTTGCCATGCTTCGTCATCATCAAGACAACTAAGGTTCTCTTGTTGATAGTTCTTCCTTTCTCCATAGATGTTGGGTTAAAGGCATTAGTGAAGAATGCCGAAAGTGTCAAGATGAAAGCATTAGTGAAAGGTGCTCATCATCCGTGTCAAAGCATTAGTGAAGAATGCCAAAGGTGTCAAGACGAAGGCATTAGTGAAGGGTGCCAAGCGTTGTGTCAAAGGCATTAGTGAAGAATGTCGAAGAATCAAATCAAGTAGCATTTGGAAAGAATGCCTAGGTCGTATAATCGATGAGGTGCATCATTATACATATAAGTATTTGTTTATTTCCAAGGATGGTGATATCCTTGATGATGTTGTAACAAGGAGTGGATCTCCTTGATATTAGGTGTTGTGTTGTGAAGGGTAGTAGTTCCTCCATAGTAATGGAACTAGGTGCTTAGCCTAGTACCTAATAAAGGGTAGGCGACGTTGTGATAGGATTAGTTCTCCTTGGTGTGAAAGAACTCGGTGGTTAGCCTAGCACCGTATAAAGGGTAGGCGACGTTGTGTTAGGTGTGGTTCGCCTTGGTGTGAAGGAACTCGGTATTTAGCTTTGTACCGGAAAAAGGTTAAGCGACGTTGTGAAGGCTTCTCCGCCATAAGGAGTTGGTGTAGTGCTTACGAACTCTCGAGTAGGTGACTCGGGGAGTGGAGTAGGACAAGGAATGTGTCCTTGTAGCCGAACCACTATAAATAACTTGTGTCGTGGTGATGTGCTTCTTACTCTTTATCTTTCATTACACGTTTATATATCTATCTATCAACGTCGAACATAAACAACCAAATAGATTGACATAAGTCGATCTAAATATTTAAAAGGAAGTTTTAAATTGGTAAAGCTATTCAACCCCCCTTATAGTTTTCCACAAATTCGTCTACCAGTGGCTGGGTATTCCTACTTGGTGGAGGTGCAATTTCTTGGGCATCCAAGAAGCAAACTTGCATCACCAGTTCAACAATGGAATCTGAATTTGTGGCCTTAGTTGCTGCTGGTAAAGAAGCTGAATGGTTGAAAAGCTTGCTTCTTGAGATTCTATTGTGGCCTAAACCTATAACACCTATTTCTATCCGATGTGATAGTGCAGCTACATTGGCTAAGGCATATATCCAGATGTACAATGGTAAGTCTAGACACTTAGGTCTCAAACATAGCATGACTCGTGTGCTTATCATGAATGGGGTGGTATCTATAGAGTTTGTTAGATCTCAACAGAACTTAGCTGATCACTTGACTAAGGGTCTGGCTAGAGACTTGGTTGTAAAGTCCGCTAAAGGGATGGGTTTAAGTCCAACTTAGTCACTGAATGCTAGGACACCCAACTCCCTCCTGAGGAAACTTAGGAGCTGAGTTCAATGTGGAAAGCTGAACATTCAGTGGACTGGAGCACATGTTTTATTTACATCCCAAGGTTGTGCTCAGAACCTGCTGAAAGGAGGATGAAGTCTTTACTTCTTAATGGTTATTTTTCTTTGAAAAAGTGCTTGGCAGGAGCATGAATAAAGAGGAACCACCTATGTAAATGTTGAAGTTTTGCCGCTTCAGGAAGCTTTTGGACTTTTAGCTTTTACAACATTTATGAATTTGGATATGGACACATGGCTTGTATAGTGTCAGGAGCTTTTAAGTGTTTGAAAACTTGTGTGTATTTTATCTTCAGGTATCAAATGGGTTGAAGGGTTCAATTCTTAGAACACCCTGATTCTCGAATATTTGAACGCGTAATTTACTAAGATGAAAATTCAATCCTCAGGACATTTTCGTTTATGCACATGTTTTGTTTAATGTTTGTTTTCATGCAAAGGAAGTGGACTAAATTTGGGGAGGATTGTTGGAAAATTTAGTGCACTTGTGGGATTAGTTCACACTTTGTAATGGGTTAGGAGGTACGGAGTGTACACCCATAAGGTCCATGAACACCCTGACTCTTTTAGTGGTTTGTACTGGAAGTGCTAAGATAGTACTGACAGGCAGTGTTTCCACTGCTAGTGCTATGTTTCCACTGGTAGTGTTATGGAAAGTCCTGCTAGTAGTATGAAAGTACTGCTAGTGGAAAGTACTGCTAGTGCTATTAAAGTACTGCTAAATGGCAGTTACAACTGCTTAATAACCACGTTTAATTGGTCATGTAACCACTAACGGCTATAATGGGGATAATTATGAGGCTATTAATGGGCCGATTAATACTCATAATTCCATTTGACTAGCTAAGAGTAATCTCCTATAAATAGGAGATCTGATTATGCATGAAAGACACACAGAAAACTATTAACACTTCTAAGCAAAAGGGTTATTGAATTGTGCCTAATTCTATAACTACATTTGGTCTTATCCCAAGTAGATATTCGTGTAACACAGGCATTAGGGTCGAATAGTTTACTTTGGAAAGTGATCACACGATTCCAAGTGATATCCGGTAACCACATAGTGGTATTGCTACTGTTATTGATTATCTTACCCTGTTCTGGGAGTTACACACCAACAAAGTTTTACAATTCTCTTAGGCAGTGTACATAACTGTTGTAGTGTGTATATGTAAGACACGGGGGACTGATCGTTCTCTAGGAGAATAGTGTTATGAATGGCGAAGTGTATGAAGAATTAGGTCTAGAGGTGTAGGATGATTCTTTTTGTATTTTTATGTTTTATGAAAGCAAGTAAAATCTCGGGGTTGAAGAGTGGGTTTTTTTAACTACTTAATTAAACTAATTAAAACTAAATTAAACTAATTGCAAGAAAAGTAAATTGGTGAACTCGTATGATGGGAAAATGTGTTAACTTAGATTATCTTTACTCCCTAGTTATCTCTTATTAATTAGCCGAATTGTCACCTCCTTGTTTAATTGGCGCGTTCTAATTCCTTTATTATCGTAGGGTGGTGCCAAATTCCTTAACTTTATGAATGTACAAGTCTCCTTTAAGAATCCCTAGATCTACAAGCGACAATATGTCATCTCCCTAGAAACACTTACTATCAACAAGCTGCAATTCACGCAATAAATACAACGAATAAAACAACTAGTGCACTCTAGTGTATAAAAGTATTTAGTCAGATTTACAAGCTAATATATGGTTGAAGAAGCTAGTTTTCCTACTCCTAACGCAAGACAACCAATTAAACAAGAGACGACAATTAATAATCAATAACTAGGTTTCATTCAATCCAAGCAAACACTAATAAATCTAGCCAGACATGTTAATTGGAAGAAAAGAAACACATATAATCAAACAACACGTAGACATATTGAATGATTAAAGAGGAATAACTTAAATTCAATTAAACATGGAGTTGAGGGCTGTAAAAACCCTAACTAAACTGCAGATATTCGTCTTTCAAAGTGTTCCCAAATACGTGTTACAATGAATGAAAAATCTACGAAAATATATAGAGGTATACAGATGTGACGGTGTTACTTTGTAGTTGTGATGCCGTCAGGTCGCCGTCATTAGGGTTTCGTCTTGTGCAAGTCGCCATTGTGACACCGTCGCTTTGTACCTCTGACGCCGTCAGCCTACAAAGGTCTGAACCATCATGTGTAAAATTTACTCTAGGATCCCATCTTGATTTGCAAGTGACAGCGTCACGTTGTAGCTTATGACGCCGTCATGCCTCCTTTCCTGACTACTTTCGTGATTTGGTCGTTTTCTTGTATAAAATAGCCCAAAACATGTAGGTTTACAACTTTTGCGTCCCAAGTACCTAAAATGTGAAAAGGAATGATTTAAGGCAATAATTGATCACAAATGCACGAGTTTAGAGGTTAAATGACCCCTTAAAAACGCACATTTTAAATCCTTATCACCTTGTCAAATCAATAATTTACATAGTGGGAATCCTTATCACCTTGTCATATGACATGTATATACATAATGAAAACACGTTCAAGAAACATAGTCTAAAACCCTCACTTAATCCACGTCTAAAAATCCGTCTCTACAACCCTGAAATCATGACCCCCACTAAACCCACACGTTGTGTCAGAAGCAAGACCCTAACTGAGACATCACGCCTCATACTTTCGCCTTTGTGTTAGCAACAAAATCACTTCACAAAATCTTCAGTCTCTATATGAAATTTATCAAAACATTAATGCCAGTTCTCAAATCTTTTTAGTAAAAAAATAAATAAAAAGTAAACATTTTCAATTCAATTTAAAAAAAAAAATATTTTACTTCAAAATCAACCAAATTACCATTCTTTTTCAGCCATATTTTTTTCTTTTCATTCTTAAATGATAATCAAGAAAACAATTTTCTTTTTCACTTTATTTCTGTAATTTTCTTTGTTAAGTGATACTCAAAAACACAGTGTAAATTTCAGTTCTGAAGTAACAAAACACAAGAAAAAAACTAGACGGACTAAACATGCAACTAAACAAAACATTTCTTATTCCCTTTATAAATATCTATTTCCTCACCAACAAAGATATAAATTCATAGAAGTACCCTAAAAAACTTTTTATACATCATCTTAACAACCAAGTAAAAAAAATAATAATAAAATAAAAATAATCAGTTGTTGGTTGTTCTAGAGAATTCGATTAACAATGGCAACACCAAACCAAGAATCAATCGAAACATTCATGAGTATAACTGGTTCATCTGAATCTGTTGCTATACAAACACTCACGGTACATCACACTTTTTTTTTTTTTTGATGATGGAATGTAGGGGTTCTTTGTGCAGTTTTGCCCTAATTTTTGTGTTATTTTTTAGTTGTTATAATAAAATTTAGGGTTTTGATTGGATTGATTTGTGTTGATTGTTAGCTGTGTAAATTTGTATTTGTATAAGCTTGGTTGTTGTTGATTTTTAGGGTATGAATGAATAACATGGTCATTTTGGTGTTGGGTTATAAATAACTTGTTTTCGCGTGTCCTAGTGGTAATAGGGTTGTGAGTTGTGACTATCATCGTTAAAATGTGGGGGTCTCGATGGTAGGTGGAAACGCAGGGGAGGGCTTTATCTGGTTTGTGTCTGTGGCGGTGGGTTTAAACCCCGTGGATTAGTTGGCTAAATGATCGAAACCATGGTTATGCCTAAAAAAAGTTTGCTTCCTAAAATACCAGTTTGAGTAACTCGGACATTCAAAATTTGTCTTGATATGAGTAATTTTGCTGATGTGTCAACACTTAAAAATTATTAAAATACCACTGCCACACGTCAGCAAAGTTAGTCGTATTGATACGAAATTTGGGAGTAGGTTGTCTGTATTGGTATTTAAGAAAGTGTGTTATTCAGCATGGAATGCCAAAATGCCTTGTTGATTTATAGACTTTACCCGCGATTTAATGATAGAATGTACAGGTCACGTGAATATAGTGATTGTTTATAGGCGTAGATTTGTTGTCATTTGTTGTTTAAGCTTATTTTTGGGCTTACTAGCAAATGCGATTCCGGCTTATGTTTTAGAAGCCCATTCTACGGCTTATTATTGGGCAAACGAGCGAATGCGATTCCGGCTTATTTTTAAGAAAATGTCTTCTTAGAGTTTGTTGGAGGTGCATCTTACGGTGAAACAGATAAAGAGTATACTGGAGCTAGGCCCTGGCAGGCTTTTGCGCATTCCATAGTGGGGAGTTTGGGAAGAAAGTAAACTATTCGGACTCAGAAACATAAGAAGACAGCGTTAATGGGAACTGTCTATAGAAAGGGAAATCAGAATACTATACTACTAGAATATATAAGAAATGACACTTGGAAAACATGTTCATTCAGTACACAATCTTAAAGTTGATAGCCAATGTGACGGAGGTTAACTGAATGGGGGACCGCATTATGTTTTTCATTCTGTTGATGTTAATGGAAATGTTAATTATGTTGCCAATATCAACTGCAATCGAGTATTGATGGTCACCCTATACCCATGATAAAATTGATATAAGCATGATTGTTACACTATCACTGATGAATCTATATGTGTATGTGTGTATAATGTATGAGTAGTATACACTACCCATTCTAGTTGTAACTCGTCTATAAAGTTCTCTATACTTTCTATTCATGATAGGTCGTAGGGCGAGCTTTGCGTTGCAATGCATGAAACTTGAGTATATGTTAGATTGACGTGGTCACACAAAGTTATTACCAAATATATATGTATTTACAAACTTACGTAATTTATTGCCTAGTAT
The DNA here is from genome assembly GCA_019973895.1 of Chrysanthemum seticuspe. Classification (NCBI taxonomy): domain Eukaryota; kingdom Viridiplantae; phylum Streptophyta; class Magnoliopsida; order Asterales; family Asteraceae; genus Chrysanthemum; species Chrysanthemum seticuspe. The sequence continues at coordinate 136,634,016 of BPTQ01000008.1, forward strand.
TTACTGCCTTTATTCAATGCATCAATCAAAGAGTTTATATTTAGATGTTCTTTTCTTTTATCCGTATTCTATCTCCTGTGTGGATCTTAATTTTACTGTTATTTTATCAGGAGCACGGCGGTGACCTTAATTTAGCTGTCAATGCACATTTCGCTGAAGGAGATAGAAACACGTAAGTTGTCTTTATTAGTCACTTAGTAAGTAAAGTTGTATGACACAAGAAGAAGAAACACGGGTCATGTATTCCATTTTTAATGTCTGATTTTTTTTTATTTTATTTCTTTTAGTAGAAGTAACACGACCGTAGCTGCTCCACAAGAGGATATGATGGACACAGATGATCTAAGTCATATTGCGTCTAACAGACCTTCCTCACTGTTCCCTTCAGCTATGAACCCTTTCTCTTTGCTTGATCCGAACTTCACTAGAAGTATATTTGATAGTGGGCCAGTGTTCAGGGGTGGTGAACCATTTGTCTCCCATCCAAGAGAAGTGAGGCAGATTCCAATTGAGGTCAAGGATGGGCCCAGTACAGAATCAGATCATTCCGGACGTGCTCCTAGAATTGAGGATGTCACAGAGACTGCAACAGAAAATGACTCGGAAACTCCTGGGGTCATGATTATTGATGAAGATGATGACGAAGATGATGATGATTATATTCCAACTTACAATCGAGCCGGACGGAGTGCACGTGAAGGTGTACGTGACACTCGTTTGAGACCAAGTGCTCCAGAAGTTGGTGATTTACCCGATTATGGTATAGAAGAGGAGATGATTCGAGCTGCAATTGAGGCTTCCAAACAGGATTCCCAAATAGTTCAAAGGAATGATGCTGTATCGCAACCAAGGGCATCTGGGTTGGAAGATCCTGAAATGGCACAAGCAGTCTCTTTATCTTTGCGGGTTTGTCTTTTTACCCTGTTTGCATTATATATAGAAATACACATGTTAAAAAACGTACTTGAATTGGAAACTAACATGTTCTTTTTTTGTCTTTCATAAATATTATAAATAAAAAGTATGGTGTTTTCTTTTCTTCTAACATTGGTCTTTTTCTAGACTGCTGAGCAAGAGAAAGCTCGCCAATTAGGATCTGAAGTTGGACCATCTGAACCTAGAGGTTCGAAGATGGTTCAGTTGGAAGAAATGGAGACATTGGCATCATCAAATGGAAGGTAAGGTTCAAATCCTTTATAGTATTTTGCCCAGTTATGCGGACCTGTCTTTAACCTATAAATTCATCCAAGCCAAACTGGAGATGTTACTTCACAAAATGTCTTAAAAACTGTGTATATGACAAAGTAACAAACCATTCCGCAAAGTTATTTTTGGGACTAAACACTTCTTTATGTGGACCTTATTTTCTTTTCAAAATACCCAAAATATTTAAAAAATAAACCAGTTTTGCAAAAAAAAGTAAAAATTTATCAAAAGAGAAGGTTCTGAAAAATTCCTCAAAGAAAAAGTTGTTGGTAATTGTTTTTACAAAATTGATGTCTATTTTTTGATGGATTTCTGAGGACATTGTGTCAAAAAGCAATTGTATATGGCTATTTTGATGGATTTCTCTAGTATCCCAAGGTGGGGATCTCAATTGCATCGTCATTTTTGTGACGTTAGAACTGGACCCACTAATTAATAAGGTTAATTAGTGTCATTGAGACAAGTTGGAAGTATTTCTGACAAGAGTATGTAAAATAATATAGGTTGGATGTGGGGAGCTCATCGTTTCCAGATGAAGCTGATGATGCAGAAGAACAACCGTTAGTTAGAAACAGGAGTCGCCTTGTGTCCTCTAACTCTCTCAACTCCGCTATAGACGTTGAAGACGAAGAAGTTGACGAAGAAGATGAGAGTTTACCGTTGAGTCCTCAACACCCACCAAATATCAATCGTCCTGTGAACAACACCACTGACTTCCCATCTGATGAAGTACCTTTTCTTCTTTATGGAATAATTTCATATCTTGCTCTTAAAGTTTTGAAAGAAAGATTCCAAGCTACCTTTTTATCCCTTGTCATTGTTGGAAATAACTTGAAGGCACTGACTTTGGGCTATAAGATTACTTACTTTGTCTAAATATGATTATAAAAAATTAATTTAAATGTGTTCATATTAATAAAAATAAAATCTTTTTACTTTGTCTGTATTACGCATTTTAACAAATGAATAATCAAGACCAGATTTTGAAAATATGCATAAACTATCCTGATACTTAGTTTAGCATTAAATACTCTTTTGGAAAGTATTTCAGATATATGACAAACGTTCTTACTGTTTATTCACAACTCCAAGTTTACATCTTTGGGTCGTTTCTATAACTAATAATTTTCTGTAGTGGGGAGGCATGTCATCTCTGGAGCATGATGAAGCAGTCATGCTTGAGGCTGCAATGTTTGGTGGAATTGCTGAAGGGAGTGGATATCGCGTACCATATGCACCACATCAATATATGCGAAATGGGTTAGATGAAAATCTTGGAGTTTATGCCAGACCAACTCCGCGTCCTCCATCACCTTCTCTCATTGCACAGCGTTCAATAAGAGAACAACAGGTTAAATATGAATTAGTTTTTAGATTAACTAACCAAAATCTCGACCAGACTTTTCAAAAACTATGTTTTTATCATTATTGACGCAGATTTTTTATATCTGGCGTGTAGAATGAAGAATATCTTGCTGCATTGCAAGCTGACAGGGAAAAAGAGATATTGGAGCAGTCAGCTAAAGAAGCTGCTATGGAAGAAGAAAAGCGAAAGGAAGAAGAGGCACGCCTAAAATTAGAAGAAGAACAGGTTACTGATGTTTAAATTATGTTTTACTTGTAAACTGTTTTAAGCTAACTTGGGTATAGACTGATTGAATTCAAAGAAATAAAAATACGATTATTGCACTAGGAACTTGACTTGTGAGTTCCCGAAATGGCGTCGCTAGTTCCATGGTTATAGGCATAGTTGGTTATAGCCTAAAACTAGCAAAATATAAAGTACAAACGATTTTAGGTTTAGGTTTACTTGGTTATAGGCATAGTTGTTAAACTCATACGAGTTGACTCGCAACACATAAATCGAGGCAACTCATAAACCTGATGACTCGTGAATGACTCGAGCGAGTCGAATTGTTCAATAACTCGACTGAGTCAGAGAATGATGAATGAAAACCAGTGCCTGGTTTTCGTGTATCACTGTAACAAATGGTATATAGGAACAGTCAACATTTGATAGTGGACTAGAAGCATATGAAAATTGGACTAAATTCAGATGAAGATCATAACTCGTAATCAGAAGCAAGTGAAAGATCTTTTAAGAAGAAAAAGACCAATGAATAAATAGCATATAAGAAACCAAAGGACTTAGCCTAGCTCTATCTGTTAGATGCTCCCCAAGACTCCAACCAAGTGGTTGTGGGTTTAAGTCCAATCTGGATAATTATGTGAGATATTTGTAAATGTTGTGAGATTGTTAGTTTGCCTTGCAAAAAGAAAGTAGCATTTGAGAAGGCTCAAAGGATTTATTGTTCTTTGGCCTTTTAAACACACATCTACTGTTCTTTCCTGTTTTCTCAACCTAATATCGTTTGTATGAGATTCTGGCACAGCTGCAATCATCAATAGTGCTTATAATTGATTTTTCCCTTTCAGGAACTAGAGAGGCAGTTAGCAGCAAAAGAAGCGTCTCTTCCTCAGGAGCCGACATCTGATGATGAAAATGCTGTGAACCTTCTTGTGCGGATGCCTGATGGAAGCCGTCGTGGTCGCAGATTTCTCAGAACTGATAAGTTACAGGTAAGAATTGGTGCATTAAAAATCATTAATCATCCTTGTTATAAGTCTAGTCATCAGCATATTGGTAACCAAACCATCATGTTTTCTGTAAGGCTAAAATTGGCAGGCCAAGTTACTCTTAATTACCAATGAGTATATTACAGATTTTGTCATATGACCCAAAGGACTTATAACCTAGCATTACCCATGTGGTGTGAGAATGCTCCCAACCAAATGGTTTTGGGTTCATGTCCCGTCTGTGACATGTGTGATAGGCTGATAGATTTGTGATATATATAGTGTGAGATAGTGGTTGCCACCAAATGAAAAAATTAAAAATTCGGCATACCTTGTAATCGGCATGGTTGTGCCCCTTCTCAAAAAGTGCAAACTTCGAAACCTACAAGTCAGATTATACACTACACATCCAAGCAAGTATGCTACAGTATCATATCAAACAGAAGGATGATTTAGTAAATAATGTTGTCACGAGGCATTTTAGTATTGTTACTGTAGGATGATACATATCTCTTTTTTTTATTTTTAAATATGGTGTTGGCTGTAAGATCCCTTAAGATGCTAATGCCGTCTGCTACTTTTGCTAGAAAATTGATTGTTTACTTTTTCTTTTCTTTTTTTGTAACTGTAAATCTTATTCTTGTCATTTATAAAGTATGTCGGTCTGCTTGTACCAGTTTTGGTGTTATTATAAACTAAAATGTTAACGATTCGCCTAAGCAAGCTTTAAGTTCATCTGATCATTCTTTTGGAGCTTTTTTTGCACATTTTAGAAAGCATGGTAGTTGTAAACAACAGCTGGGAACACTTACTCTTAATTAACTTATTTCACCTTTTTGGTTGGCAGTATCTTTTCGACTTCATTGATGTTGCCCGAGTGATCAAGCCTGGCACATACAGATTGGTAATTCATTATCCATTCTTTTCAAGATATAATCAAAGTTTTGTTTTTCCTTTCATAACATCAAGCATAGGTTAATTATTTGATTACTTTTATGAGATGACATTCCCCCACATATTTGTATCGTCCTGCTTGTAGGTGATCTTTAGACCATCAAAATTGCTTTGCACACCAAAAAACTTCCTGTGTGTGTTTGTTGTGTGTGTTTGTAACATCTGCTTTGTATTCTTTTTGCTACTTTTTGGCGTGCGAAGTAATATTGATGGTGTGAACACCACCTCCCTTTGAAATTGACTTGCAACATACTAACATGTATAAGTGCCAATGTCAACCCATTTACTTATATGGGGTGATTTAGCTTTATGTTGTATGTCTGATGGGTAAAACGGATTTGAGACACTAATTGTTCAATTTCAAATCTGAAAGTTTGCACTAAAAATATTTTTCGGCAAAACCCAACGCCACCCAGACCAAATACCATCATGTTTGACATGAACCTGCTCTGACCTGTTAACCAAAATGACCAACCTGTCCGTCTTGCACATATAGCAACAGGTCTCTGAAAGTGGCTTCAATAAAACATCAATTTACACGACAGTCTGTTACTTTTGAACTTGACTTGTGAAAGTACAATCTGTTGAATATGTGTCTGAGCAATATTGTTTTGCTCTTACGCAGGTGAGACCCTACCCTCGCCGGGCTTTCAGTGACGGTGAAAGTAGCTTAACATTGGAGGAACTTGGTTTGACTAGCAAACAGGAGGCGCTATTTCTCGAGTCTATTTAGAATATGGTCGTCAAATATGGTATCAAAATAGTTTATTTTGCTCAGAAAACTAGACCTCATCAAATTACATATACTGCAACTGTGTTTGTGGTTCGAGTGTCACGGTCTATTGGTCCGTTAGATGGTCTGCTTTTGTTACATGGTGGGTAAAGAGGTTCTTGGATGCTCGGGTTGTGTTGAGTCTGTCATAACATTTATAGTTACCGAGTTCAATATTTAAAACCATTTGTTCTATTTTATTTGTTTTGGTTATGATTGTGATCCATCTGCTTTGTCTGTTGGTTCAAACAGCCTGTTGATCCTTATTGCTAGACTTGTGATATTCATCGGTGCTTCAGATGGGTCGGGTGGAAATGCTAAATCAACACCAGCAGGCATGCATGCATGCATAGATGCATATAACAGTTTTGTTTTATCATAAGATATGGGTAGGTCTATTTGGATTTGAACTACTTCAGACTGACTTTGAACATACGTCATAAGTTGAACCGAAATATGCAAAATCTCAGTCTGTTAGTCTGGTTTACTGCATTTTGATTCCGATAGAGAACAACCAATACAGCACAATCTCTCCATGTTTTATAACCTTTGCTAGTCATTTAGATTGCAAAAATTAGTTTTATGGTACACTTGAACCAAAAGAGGCAAAGACATGGTTAAGCATGCTGGCTTCGGCTTGTTTCAATCACAATACAGAAAGCACAACTTGCATCGGTGATCAGCAATGGTTGATACTATAAATAAAGGGCTATATGTTTTATCCTTTTTTTTCAAGTGACGATAAGCGAACAAAATTTGAATGGCGATGTGATAGGTTGCGAAACTTGGACCGGCCACCTCAAGAAATGGCAGATATGTCAATTGTGGGATGACTGTGCAGGAGTATCTATCACAAATCAATTAGAGAGCATGCTTGGTTCCATTTGTGCTTTCACTTTTTTACCCAAAAATATATGGCTTTAAATGGGTCACATAAAGCAAGTGGAGTGACTATATGCTATTGCCTATTAACCGTTAAAACTTATTTTATCTCAACATAAAGACTTTATTAGAGTGTGAACATACTGTTTAAAGATTCGTTTTGTAAAAACTATCTATAGACTATAGGTTAACAAAAAAATATATAAAGGGTATACCTTTTTGTTCTGGTTTATGGGGCCTTTTGGAAAACAATGGGCATTTGGTGGACTAGACTATTTCTGAAGAAAAAATAACGTGTTTGAGTTACCAGGTTGGTTGGTAAAAATACCCTAACTCAAACTTGATCCGTTTAAATAATCGGGTAATCTATGTCCACCCTAACTTGTTTATACATAATCCGATCACGATTTATTTAACCCGTATATATAAATAGGTTGGCGGGTTAAATAGGTTACACGGGTTGAATAGGTTAAACGGGTTTCGGGCTGACTCATTAAACCCATTTATCTAAAAAAATTGGCACATTACATGGGTTAAATGGGTTCCCGGGTCGACCAATTTAACCCATTTAACCCGTATAACAAAGTATGCATAATTTTTTAATTTTTGAAAAGAAACTTAAACGGGTTGGCGGTTGGACCCGTACCGCACCGCCAACCCGTTTACCCAACCCAAACCTGACTTGTATAATAAACGGGTTAGATTGTTGACCCAAAACCGATTTAAACTCAACACAAACCTGTTAATTTTCGTGTCAGACTCAAGACGGATTTCTTGTCGGATTAGAAATTGCCGCACCTAAACTTCAAACATTTATTCATCATATAAAACAATTTTTGAGTCTATCCTCTTCTAATTATTTTGATTATTTGAGGTGGGATACCATATTGCGTATTGTTCTTCTTTTTTCCCTTTCGAGGTCTCGTAATAATATCTTGCCTTTCAAAAAAAAAAAAAAAAAAAAAAAAAAAAAAAACAATCAACTATTGCTTATTCATAAACACATCTTAATACAAAAAAAAAAAAAAAAAAAAAAAGAAAAAAAAAAGAAAAAAAAGCCTTGCTCGAATTAAGTTGTTCAATAACTTAACTGTAATGGTATGTTAAACTTATACATTATTGAATAAGTTACTTTTTCTTATGACATGATTTGCATGAAACATGCGAGAATTCTTGATAACTAAGAAAAGTGGACATGTGTACATATAGTGTAGTTAAGTGCTTGTGGAATCTTATTCTTGCCATATTGGAAGCATGCAATTAGTGGTTTGACGCCCACATTATATGGTCGTAAATGTGATACCAACCACTTGATGCACCTTTTTGACAAAATTAACCTCCATCTCAATAATTAATAGCACAAGGTTCTTGGAAAAGGTTAGTGGAATCAAACTAGACATTTGTTAATAGATATTGACTACACACGAAAAAGCGAGATTATGTACTGTTTAAGGTGTCGAAAGTAGGATTTGAACTCGATGATGTATTATAACATGTTTCGTTATTGTAACGACGTGTGTTTTATTACTGTTGAAGATTATCGAGTGCAAATTCTACTTCCGTCTTCCGTCACCTTCAAAAGTAGTACATAGTTTCACTTTATTTATGTGGAGTCAAGATCAATTAGCATGCAAATCACCGATATTCACCAAAAAGAATTAGCATGCAAATTTATAGTTTGATTGGTACATGATGTTGGAAAATTTAGTACACTTGTGTGATTAGTTCACACCTGGTTTTGAGTTAGGAGGTACGGAGTGTACACCCATGAGGTCCCTGAATACCCTGACTCGACTCAATAGTGGTTAGTACTGGTAGTGTATTAGTTACTACTGATAATATAGTAACTGATGGTTCCTACTGGTAGTGTTATGGTTCATGCTGCTAGTGTAATGGTTCCTGCTGATGGTTCCTGCTGTTCGTGTATGGTTCATGCTGCTAGTGTAATGGTTCCTACTGGTAGTGTTGCAGTAATTATTTTGTAACAGCTTTGACTCATTCAATTGGCTGTTATGACTGCTTTATGACCACGTTTAATTGATCATGTAACCACTATTTCTATGATTATGAAGGTTTATTATGGGTGATTAATTGGCCGTTAATCACACATAATGTCCATTGATTAGTGTTGAGTGTTCTCTACTATAAATAGAGATGGTTTTCTTCAGCTTGAAGACACATTGAAAAATGCAATATCAGGAGAAACAAACAGATAACTAAAACACTTATAATCGCAAGGGTTATTGAATTGTGCCTAATTCTATAACCAACATTTGGTCTTATCCCAAGTAGATATCCGTGTAACCCAGGCATTAGGGTCGAATAATTACTTTGGAAAGTGATTACACAATTCCAAGTGATATCCGGTAACCACCTAGTGGTATTTGCAGTTGCTACTGATTGTCTTAACCCTGTTCTGCGAACACCACACCAACACATGTCTAGTGAAAAATAATATTAGATGAAACACAAATTTAAAATGTTTGGGACTAAGATCCACTCAGCGCAAATTTAGGTGAAATAGATTAAGCTCATTAAAGTGCATGTAGACATGTAGTAAGACTAGAAGATTGACATTTGCTGGTACTGTAACATACCCTAAGGGGCCGTTTGGTTCGAAGGAATTCGATGTAATCTGTTGTAATTGTAATCTGAATTACATTACAATCCTGTTTGGTTGGCAGGATGGATGAAATTGTAATTCAGATTACATTACATCGGGTGTTTGGTTTGCAACGTAATGTAATTGAATTACAACCAATTACGTCCAGTGGTGTAATTCAGATTACATAGCAAACTTGATGGAATGTGTTGTAATTCAGATTTTTACGAGTTAAATATCAGTATTTATCTTTCATCGTTATTATTATTATATTATTTAATTTAAAAAATAAATAATAATTATAATAATTATTTTTATATTATATATAAATATCTAAATAAATAATTAATTTTTTAAATAATTATTTGATATTAAATTTATGATTTTTATTTACTATTTTATTTAAAAAGTATTATTATTATTATTATTATTATTATTATTATTATTATTATTATTATTATTATTATTAATACTATTATTATTATTATTATTATTAAGTAATATTATTTATTATTATTATTATTATATTATTAAGTAATATTGTTTATTATTATTATTATTATTATTATTTTATTATTATTATTATTATTATTATTATTATTATTATTATTATTATTATTATTATTATTTAGTATTATTTTACTATTATTAATATTATTATTATCTATTATTTATTATCATTATTTATTATTATTATTATTATTATTATTATTATTTTATTTTATTGTTATTATTATTATTAAATAATAATAATAATAATAATAATAATAATAATAATAATAATAATGTATTATTATTATTATTTATTATTTATTTTTAATATTATTATTATTAATTATTAAGTATCATTTTTTTATTATTACTATTTATTATATTATTATTAATTATTATTATTATTATTATTTTAATTATTATTATTTTATTATTATAATTATTATTATTATTATTTTATTTTTATTATTAATATTATATTTTTATTATTTTATTAGTATAATTATTATTATTATTATTATTATTATTATTATTAATATTCTTTTTTATTACTTTATTATTATTATTATCGTTATTATATTAGCTTTTTAAGTTATATAAAAAAAAATTGAATTACATTACGTTGCGAGTCAACCAAACACATTGACATATTTCATCAATTACAATTACAACACATTACAATTACAACACATTTCAATTCTTTAAATTACAATTACATCAAATTACAATTCCTTTCAAAGATTACAATTCCTTCAAAAACATTCTGTGAACCAAACGCCCCCTAAGTTCACAATAAGAGCTTGATTCATTTGCTAGTAATGTGTAAAAAGGCTTTAGAAAAACATAAAGGTTTCATTGTTCAAGTAATGTGGGATAGAACCTTCTATGTTCTAATATATTGTTGATGGTGGTTCAATGGTATGGAGACATATAGCACATAACTTGTTATAGAGTATGCGTGTCTTTCCGGTCTGGTGCTACAAGAATTAGCTCTCTTATGTTGGTCGTAAGACCAGTCGACGAGAACTGTCTGAAATTGATTTTCTTAGAAACCTGTTATAGAGTGAAATAATTCTTTAGTACTTTAGAGTTGTTTTGACTGTGTTTCAGTTAAACTCGAAACTAGTTTATAGTCACACAATTTTATATTGATAGACGGACATTTAGAGGATTAGAGACCAAAAATGAAATATGTTTGTAGTTATACTCGTTTAATCGTCATCATTATTAAAAATTTAAAACTCAACATAATCCAAACATTCCAACTCTCGTCATATGGACGTTGACACTGTGTTCATCCATCTGATTTCATATAAATACATTATCATTCTTGACATAAGAACATCAATCGACATTGTATTAAACGTTATAGAAAACAACACGTGTGCATGTTTGATTTAACTAAAATGTTAGATATAGTTTATTTTGCCGATGCATTATAGATTTACTTGGTCGACAATTTAATATACTCCTATGACGACTGCTAATTATTTTAGTTCAATTGATAGTGCGAAACTTTTGTGTAAAAAACTCTTCCGTGATTATGACTATAACTAGTACTACAATAAAAAAATATTTGTGAATGATCTTTTTTATGATCATGACGTTTGACACTACTGGTTGTATTTGTGTTATTGTGTAACACTAGTGGTTGTTCTCAATTAATTATTTCTTGAATAAATAAAAATTTCAGGATTTTGGTTTTATAAAATTATAATTTTTGTTCAATTACTTTGTTTACTTCGATCACAAAGTTATAAGGAGAGTAGAATACATTTGAGCAAAATATAGCAATACCTCAAACGGAGTGGGCGGGTAGATGAACATCCGTGGTCCTGAGTTTCTAAGTTAAGTACTTTATGTCATTTGTCAGGGTTTGCTTGACAAATGAAATTTTTGTTAGAACTTATGTAGTTGTGGATGGAGTTGAGACGGTGGAAACTAATAATTAAAATTTATTTTATAAGTTACATAATTACGAGATTATACTATGCCGGCTTATATTTTATGTGTTGGTTTAATGGTTGATTCACACTTATTTTTAGTTTATATTTGAGTTTATAAACACATTTTTTAATCTTTAAAACATAACGAGTTCATAAGCTAGATAATTTGGGCTTTTGATATATAAAGTGTAATCATATGAATTTATACATTGTGTTCTTAAGAAAAAAATAAGAACAGAATGAAAGTAAGGCAAAGAAAGATGAAATAAAGAAAGAAAGAGGAAGAAAAGTTGACTTTCACCCAAAAGTGAGGCGAAAGTTTTATAAGCAAAATCTCTTATTTTTTATTCATTTACTTTCATTTCACTCTTCAAAAAACTTGAGTACACAATTAAAAACATTTTTTTCCCATTCTTCCCTTTTACTCAACTTGAGAATGTATATAATCATGTATATAAACTATTAACTTAATCGAACATTCTAAAAAAGTTGTTACCTCAAGTTTTAGTTTAGACATGTGCATGATGATACGATAGTTTCGTGTCCAATGGTTGCCTAAAAAATCTATGTCAATTGTTGTTCTTTGTAAATTTTCAGATATTTTTTTTACCACTGAAGAAAGCAATAAGGAATTTGAATGCTAATAAGAACCGTCGGACTTTAGGGTGTGATAAGTTTGTGAAAAATATTTAGAGGATTTGAGCTCGATGATCGATTATAACATGTTTCATTATTGTAACAACGTGTGGTTTATTACCGTTGAAGATTATTGAGTTCAAATTCTACTTTCTTCTTCCGTCACCTTCAAAAGTACACAATTTCACTTTAAGTATGTGGAGTCAAGATCAATTAGCATGCAAATTTATAGTTTGATTGGTACATGTCTAGTGAAAAATAATATTAGACGAAACACAAATTTAAAAGGTTTGGGACTAGTTGTGATCTGTTTAAGACTTTTTAAGTGATAGTGTTAGGTGAAATAGATTAAAGTGCATGTAGTAGAAGACTACAAGATCGACAAAGAACAATTCCCATTTGGGCTTTTAAGATTCACCCAACGCAAAGTTACCAATTTATGTTCATCTATAAACTGGTAAGTGTACGTGTCAAGCATTATGTTCCTTTACTTATGATTAACTTATAAGTAATAACGAGTGTGGAAACCCGCGCGATGCAGCGGGATTGGCTTTAAAGGACTTACTTTGTAGCGACACTTAAACTTTATGGACTAATTTTGCCAAGTTGCTATAGTTAGCAATTTATACTACATGACTTACCTTGCAACGCCCCTTAAACCTTAGGGACTGTTTTTGCCAAGTTGTGAAAGTTTGCATTTAATGTTTGGACTTACTTTGCAGCGTCACTTGAACCTCAGGGGCTATTTCTGCCAACTTGAGAAAGTTGGCATTTAATGTTTTGCTTGTTACTCTCTCTCTTCCCCGACATTTAGTATATATATATATAATTTGGTAAGACACTAGGTAAAGTAGGAACTGTCCAAAGCTTGTAATAGAGTTTTTTTTTTTTTTTTTGAACGGCGGATTTTATTAAGCAAAAATTAGCAAGAAGCTAGAAGTTACAAAGAAATAACATGCGGGTTTTTAGCCAATCTAACCAACTAAAAGATTTTTTACATCTATGCCTACACCAAACGAACGCTCGAGAGACAATCTCTTCGAAAATAATCGCCTTCGAAAGACAAACCGATCCAAAAATGCTCTTATTGCGACAATTCCAAATGTACCACCACATTACATAACAAATGCCTTCCAACAACTCTTTATGATTCGATTGAAGACGGATATTCAACAACCATTCTAACCATTCATCATAAGATGAAACCATAATGCCATCCAACTCCCACCAAGACAAAATCTTGCGGAAAATCTCTCTAGAAGTAGTACAAGCAAAGAAAAGATGGCTATGGTATCTTCCAAAACTCACCGTTGGATTATAGCACAAAACAAAGATGATTGTTTCACGCGTGTCCTTTTAGTCTGGTGTTATGTGAGTTAGCTCTCTTATGTTGGTCGTAAGACCAGTCGACGAGGATTCCCTGAGATTGATTTTCTTAAAAACTTGTTATAGAGTAAAATATACTTTAGTACTTTAAAAGCCAAGTGTATTACTTACTAAAGATATGTGAGTAAAAAAATTGAATTATGTTGTATTGAATGTGTTTGAGTTTAACTCGAAACTAGTTTATAGCCACAAAATTTTATATTCATATATGGACATTTAGAGAATTAGAGACCAAAAATGAAATGTGGTTTGTAGTTATACTCGTTTAATCGTCATCATTATTAAAATTTAAAACTCAACATAATCCAACTCTCGTTCATATATGAATGTGGCCACTATGTACATTCCATTTGAGTTCATATTAAATACATTATCTTGACGTTAGAATATCAATCGACATTGTATTAAACGTTAATAGAAAACAACAATCGTGTGCATATATGATTTAACAAATTTTAGATATATAATTAATGAGTTATGATCAAATAAGAAGATTACTTAAAATAAGAAGTAATAAGAAGAACTATAACCGCAAATCCGAGATGTACCGACCTAAATTAGATGCATCCCGATAATCTTAGATGCATTATAACGCATCATAGTGTGTTTTCTAGCTTTTAATCAGATGCATATACGTATATTAGATGCATTTCATGATTTATCTTATTTTTTGTTTCTCTGCATGTGCCGAAATCATGAAAATCAATTTGCATCATCTATACATCAAATTAACTTTCGAAACTCAAGATGTTGCATCTATATTAATAGAAATGCATCTAATGCAAGTCGTTGCATCTCAAATGTGTGATTTTGGTCACTTCTCACCACTTCTTATTTTATTTACTTATCATTGGATCCCTACTCATTAATTAATAATATACTTTATTTTTTGCCAATAGATTTACTTGGTCGACAATTTAATATGCTCCTATGACGACTGATGATTATTTTAGTCCAATTAAAAATTCAAAACATTTGTGGAAAAAGCTATCTTGTGATTATGACTCTAATTAGTACAAAAATCCAAAATATTTTTGAATGAGCTTTCTAGTAATTTCGGATTAAGATTCTTTCAAATTGTGTTCAAACATGATTGATCATGTAGAATTTGTTACGAGTGAAAATGAACAAATGAGTTCTTGATTTTTATTACAAGAATTTTTTATGCATTTAACTTATTTGGGATTAGCGAATATCATGTATCATGTTTGAGTCAATTTAAAAGGATCCTAATTAATTACTAGTTGTTCTCAGTTAAATATTTATTAAATTAATAAAAAGGGTTAATTCTATGAATTTGTCATTAATTTTCAAAAATTCTCAGTTGTTGGTAACGAACTTTGTAAAAATACTACAATCACCCATGAAACTTGTAAATTCGTTTAAATATTACCTATATTGTCAAGTAATTAAGATTTATTTATATAAATCGTCCCAGTGGCTCTAAAAAATTACACCAGTCGTCCTTGAGTCAATTACATAAAAAGTGATTGTGGCTCTAAAAATTTACAAATTAAACTAATCAAGATTTATTTACATAAATCGTCCTAGTAGCTATAAAAAATTTACATCAATCGTCCTTGTGGGTCTAAATTTAGAATTACCTTTATTAAAGGCTCGAACTCGTCCGTATTTATATATTTTTACCTGTTTTCTTAAGTTTTCAAACGTTTTTGTTCAATTTTGTCCCTTTTTATTTGTATTCTTACGTTTTTATACGTTTTCGTTCATTTTTATACGTTTTTATCCGTTTTATTACATTTTTATCCGTTTTTATACGTTTTTCGAAAAACTTTTTTTTCTCAAATTTTTTTTTCGATTTTTTTTATCAATTTTTTTTTTCTGAACATTTTTTTTCTGAATAATATTTTTGGATTTTTTTTCTAATTTTTTTTTTTCAAAATTTTTTTTGAACGTTTTATTTCAAAAATATTTTTCTGAATAATTTTTAGAATTTTTTTTTTCGATTTTTTTTTCCAAAACATTTTTGTCGAAAAAAAAAATTCTAAAAAAGTTTCAAATAAAGTTATCCAAAAAAAAATTCAATTTTTTTTTCTAAATTCGACTAAAAATCTGAAAAAAATATTCAGAAAACAAAAATTAAAAAAAATAACAAAAATTCGAAAAAACGTAAGAAAGCGGACGAACACGTTTAAAAACATAAGCAAACGTATGAAAACGTAAGAAAAACGGATAAAAACGTATGAAAACATATAAAAACGGATAAAAATGGACAAAAATGTTTGAAAACTTAGGAAAACGTGTGAAAACATATAAATACGGACGAGTTCGAGCCTTGACTAAGGGTAATTCTAAATTTAGACCCCCAAGTATGATTGATGTAAATTTTTTATAGCTACAGGGACGATTTATGTTAATAAATCTTGATTAGTTTAATTTTAGAACCACAAAGACGACTGGTGTACATTTTTAGAGTCACATGGACCTATGTAAATAAATCTTAATTACTTGATAATATGTGTAATATTTGAACGAATTTACAAGTTTCATAAATGATAGTAGTATTTTACAAAGTTCGTTACCAATAATTAATTTTTTTTTAAATTCATAGTCAATTCATAGAATTAACCCTAATAAAAGCTCCATGATTGTGATTTTATAAAATTATAAATTTTATTCATTGATTTTGTTTACTACGTTCATAAAGTTATAAGAATAGTAGAACACATTTGAGCAAAATATAGTAATACACGAAATGGGGGCAGGGTGGGTGGGTGGATGAACATCCTTGCCTCCTTGGTCCTTACTCCTCAGTCCTTACTTTCCAAGTCAAGTACTTTATGTCATTTGTGAGGGTATGTTTGACAAATATAACTTTTGTTAAAACTGCATATGTAGTTGTTGGTGCCTTGGTGGAGTTGAGATGGCTGAAGCTAAAAAAATGAAAATTATTTTATATGTTACATAAAATATCATTTGATTTTAAAATATTATAAAAAATTATTTTTCTAAATCTTTGATAGATTTTGTAATCAAACAAGTTTTATATTTTAGGTAGTTTATATTTTTCAAAAAATAAACATAACGTTCGTATAATCTTGTGTGACAAATATATGCAAAAATAATTTATTTAACCTGCGAATATCTTTAGAAAAACTTTTGGGGTTGTTTGGTTTGCGGAATTGAAATTCACATGATTTCAAATTCTAGTGGCTTTCAAATTCTGAGAAATTTAAAATAATGGAAATTGAAATTCTGTCACATGTTTAGTCGAAAGAATTCTATGTAAGAATTTTGAATGTTGTAACAACAAATAACATAATTCCTCTTTAATTATAAAATAGATAACTTGCCAACTTTATATACAAGCATAAATGATAAATGATAAAATGGAAGATTTACTTGTGTACCGAAACGAAGAGCTCTTTATTTGCGTGACTGAGATAAAATTAGTTATTTATTACTATTCCCGTCTCATATTTATTTTTCATATTTTCTTTTTTTGTTGTTTCAAATTAATTGTCCACTTCCATAAATAGACAAAGAATATAGATCAAGTTTACCATATTATTCACATTTGAAGTTATTATTACAAAGTTTAAAGAAGTTAGAAATTGATTGGTTAAGGGTAAAACTGTCTTTTTGCAAAAAGTAAGGAATTTTTTTTGTAACAATGATGTTTTTTTTTTAAACCGTGTATTTTTTGTCTGAGAATAATAATTTTGAAACGGATACTATACTTTGGCACAAACAAATATACTTCTGGTAAAAAGTAAAAGAGTACCCAAAAAGTTATAGAAAAAAAGAACGTACAAATGAATGGAACTAATTTATGAGAAAAGAAATCGTAAATGAAAGGTGTCTTTGTCTAATTTAAAAATCCTTGAAAGGGGCAACCAAATACACAATTTTAATTTCAAATGGCCTCAAATTCCTCTGATTAAACAACACCTTTCAGGCCAACTTATGTCTAGTAGAGTTGGTCGGAAAGTTTCACAAAAAGGTATAGATTAACGAGAACATCTTCATTTCGGGTGTCTTTTGGTACTAGTCATTGTCCACCCCACAAGGAATAGCTCCGGCAACTCTCCTGGCCTAGTGGGGCACCAACTGAAGTGAACACGAGCCAAAACTCGGACCCCTGAGCTCTTATTCCACAAAGTCTCTCCAGTGTGCTCACAGGTTTTGCGGAGGCGGATACCTATCTGAAGCAAATGCCAAGAATGAGACTTGAACATGGGTCTATTGACTCAAGCACAAGTGCTCCAAGCATTGGGCTAATGCTCCAGTAATAGAGTTGGTCAGAAGGTGTTACCACATGCGATAGGTTTCAGGTTCGAGTCTCTTCGTGGAGGGTTTTCCTCTTGGGTGAGATTTGTGATGGTTCTGCCCTACTGATGCGTCGATTCGAAACTGGCAGAGACTACCTCTGAATAAATATATTAAGTCATTAACTATACTATTATACTAACTCGCTGTTAAAAACAAATAAAAAATCAGTTGGCCCCTGTTAGCAATTTTAAAGTAGTATGGAGTATCTTGTTAGGTCTCGTATTTGCATAAATACTTTTTACTTTTTAATCTCACATCACTACAACAATCGGATGGACGGGCGAGGAGATTTTCGCCTGGGACAAAAAATCCCCGGCGAAAGCCACTAAACGACAAAATTGGATCTGACGTGGCACATGAATTCGCTGACTTGTTACGGAAAATTCAACGCATATTTTTCTGCGGGGACATGTCCCCGGCGAAAGTAAGTTTGATTTTTATTAAACTTTGACCGGATAGTCAAAATTCAACGCAAAGTTTCTTCGGGGACGTGTCCCCGCCAAAAGTATTTTCAACTTATATCAAAATTTGACCAAAGTCAAAAGCATGTTAATTGTTCGCGGGAAAATTCCCGCCAAACCTTTTGCCGGGGACATGTCCCCGGCAAAAACCTTATCCAGAAAAATTACACTTTATATATCACATAAAGAAAATCTGAGATCTTATCCCACCAAAATCTACCATATCTTATCCTCAAAACCACAACCTCACAACCTCTTATCTTCACACAAATTTCAAAACCTGAGATGGAGCAATTTAATCCTTTTATGTGTTCTTGTGGAGCAGGAAATATAAAATTAAGAACATCACATAGAGATTATTCATCTGGAAGACAATATTATTCATGTCCTCTATCAAAGGTGAATAATCATACATTTCCTATTTATGTAAATATACAAATAATTGGGTTGTAATCTCTTATAATTTTCTTCTTATGTAACAGCCCAGAAAAGATAATGGGTGCGGATATTTTATGTGGAAGGATGCATTTGACGAGTACTTAAGAACAATCTCTGCACCAACAGAGTGCTCGAGCTGCCATGAAAAAGATCTTAGGATAAGGTTGCTGGAAACACAAAAACATGTGCTAGAGACAAGAGTAAGGGTGCTGGAGGCCAAACTTGAAATGACAACGATTCCTGACGACCACGCATGTCAGTCGGATGCATTACTTCGTGAGCTGTTAGGTGACATGGAAAATCTTCGTATGTAGTAGTAGTAGTAGTAGTTGTTGTTGTTGCTGTTGTTGTTGTTGTTGTTCTTGTTGTTGTTGTTGTTGTTGTTGTTCTTGTTCTTGTTCTTGTTCTTGTTGTTGCTAATCAAAGTAGTAGCTGTTCTTGTAGTTGCTGTTGTTGATACAACCCAACTGCTCAAAATTCAAGTCTTCGTTTAACATGATACGTATACCATAGCACCTATACTTGGTCGTTTAACATGATACGTATACCAATGCACCTATACTTGGTCGTTTAACATGATACGCATACCAATGCACCTATACTTGGTCGTTTAACATGATACGCATACCATAGCACCTATACTTGGCCGTTTAACATGATACGTATACCATAGCACCTATACTTGGTCGTTTAACATGATACATATACCAATGCACCTATACTTGGTCGTTTAACATGATACGTATACCATAGCACCTATACTTGGTCGTTTAACATGATACGTATACCAATGCACCTATACTTGGTCGTTTAACATGATACGTATACCAATGCACCTATACTTGGTCGTTTAACATGATACGTATACCATAGCACCTATACTTGGTCGTTTAACATGATACGTATACCATAGCACCTATACTTGGTCGTTTAACATGATACGTATACCAATGCACATATACTTGGTCGTTTAACATGATACGTATACCAATGCACCTATACTTGGTCGTTTAACATGATACGTATACCATAGCACCTATACTTGGTCGTTTAACATGATACGTATACCAATGCATCTATACTTGGTCGTTTATACATGATACGTATACCAATGCATCTATACGTAGTCGTTTATACATGATACGTCATATATTTTTAGACTTTGCCGTATCGCCGTGTCCGTGCAACCTAAGTTAAAAGTAATTAGATTAGTTTTATAATTTTTAGGTTAAATTTAATTATATAATTTTATAATTTATTATTAGTTCTAATTATTTAAAATGATAGTTTTAATTTTATAATTAAACCTTTTCCCGAGGACATGTCCCCTGGGAAAGTTTTGGTATAAATTTTCATTTTCCCTCCGCACTTTTGCTTTATCCCGCCATCATTTTCCCCGAGGACGTGTCCCCGGCAAAAGTGTCGCTAGATGACAAAGCAAACTTTCACCAGGGAGTTGTCCCCGGCAAAAGGTGAAAGGAAATATTAACCTCAATTATTTACAGATCTGGTCTCACTCGGGAAAAAAAAAAAAAAAAAAAAAAAAAAAAAAAAAAAAAAAAAAAAAAAAACATTGCGCTCGTCTTCCTTCTCTCAACTCACCACCGCAAAGCGAAGACAACCACTCCCACCGGCATCTCTCACCACCACCTCCACCGGCTACTCTCACCACCACCTCCACCGGCTACTCTCACAACTACTCCCACCGGCGTTGTCTTCCCCACACTCGCACCACTGTGCACGATGCTTTGTCTTCCCCCTCTCATTGTTTAATTCTTTCTCTTCCCCTCTACTCTCACAACATCCGAGACCGAGACCAGGTACAATTTTTTTTTTTATTTTGCTAATTTTTAATTTTGCTAGTTTTTCGTTATTTTTATTTTTGTTTTAATTGTTGTTATTTGTTAATTGTTATTTTTTGTTAATTGTTTAAATTTTAATTTTTAATTTTTTTGTTTATTTTTTTTGGTACAGTAGCTGTGGTGTGACCAACCCGAGACCGAGACCGAGCTGACCACAACCGTGAGCCGAGACCGAAAGGTATGTTTATTATTTTTTTGTTTATTTTTTTTAGCGGGGACATGTCACCGGCAAAAGTTTATAGCTCCTTATTTTTGAATGTATGTGTATTTTTTTAGCTTCCTGTTAATATGAGTAGGGTATGCAAAATTTATAGTTATTGTTGTTTTGGAACTACATTGCGTTTGTGGGACTTGGGTTCGACCCGTTGCTGCTGTGGGATCGCAGTACATGGGGCAAAAAGCCTCTTTAGGGGGTTAAGTGAAACATTGGTTCATGTTTTAGTCAAATAGGAAAGAGTATAGCTAGGTCGGATAACTTTTTGATGTATTTAGTTTTGGGGAAATTCTAAGAATGTATTTTTCGCTCAAGGTGTCATCACTTTTTAGGAAAAAAGTTTGGGTATTTCCAAAATAAACTTTGAGACTTGCGACTTTATCCTTCCAATGTAATAGTGACACGTGTCCTGACACTTTTCAGATTCCAATCATTTTCGTACCTATGAATTTTAGTCGACTAATATCCAGCGACTTTTTAAGATTCGCGCGATTTTTTTTTTTTGATATTTTCGAGAAAAAAGTCAAACTTTAAAAAGTAATATTTTATTCCTTTTGCTCCTTCCCAATGTCGAGCGACTTAAGCGAATTAATTTTAGCGGTTTTTGGCCAAATAGTAGTTTTGTACTTTTTTCCAATTTTTACACCACGGTAAAAATACTTTTTACTTATCACATATCTTTCCTAACCAATGAATTAGAATAACACATACATTACACCCCCATTACAAAATTACTCCTACAAGTCAAGAACCATCGTCTTCTCGAAATCCTGCAAAAAAATGTTTCGTATTCGGGTATGTTTTTTTATGTTGATATATATAAATTGTTCGTATATTTGTTTTCCCCCTTATTTATTTGAAATTAATCATGTTTAATAGTAGTTTTGCAACAACAATTTTGTTTATTTAAGTTAGCAAAAGGTTACAAATTGTGTTTGGGTTTGTAATTTATCTGGTGTCTGAGATGTGATTCTTTGTTGTTCTACCTTTTTGAAAGTATACTTGGCATTTGTTACAAAATTGTAGTGTGAGGCTTGGATGATTGAATGCAGTTTTGTTACTCCCCTTATATGTTATTAAGTAGAGTATTTTTTATTTTATTTTATTTATTTATTTATTTATTTTATTTTTTCATTTGTAGGAATATGAGGCGAAAATCATCATCAGAAGTAAACCAAACTACTTTTCTTTAATAAAATCCAAGTTGGATAAAAATCGAAGGAAGTTGTTTAGGGAAACTTGTTTCGGTAAATGGTTGGACCTTTCTTATTTTGACCACGAAGCACATATGATAGATTATGTTTTACAAAAACAATGTTATCCGAATGAAAACCATTATGATATGCCGATTGTATATTATATTGATGACCGTCCCCTTCATTTCGGTCGTCCAGAGTTTTCGCTTATCACTGGTTTTAATTTTGGAAAAGTAAGTTTTGAAAAATATGGATCTGGACACCTCAATTTTATGTCAAGGGTTTTCCCAAAACATTCAGGTTCAAAAATTACAAACTTAGATATTCTTGGCCTAATTGAGGATGAAGAGGCATTTGGTATCATATGCGACGAAGATGCAGTACGTCTTTGTCTATTGTTAGCTTTGGAGGTTATCTTCATGGGCAGATTATTGGTTCAGGAAGTTGATGTTTCTCTCATGCGATTAGTTGAAAACCTAGATGATTGGGATGCCTTTCCATGGGGAGAGCATATTTGGAGGCATTTGTATGATGAAATTTTGGATGTTGCAGATAAACACAAGTGAGATTTCCTTCAAGGTATTAACAAAGACCACAAGTTTGTTCCAACCTATACACTGTCAGGATTCGTTTGGGCTTTCAAGGTTAATATTTTATATATCAATATAAACTGGATTCATTTTGTGTATCAATATTTTATGCTATTATTTTTTATTGAAATTCCAAAATCCGTATAGATTTGGATACTGGAGTCTTTTGAAAGAAGCATTCTATGGTGGAATAAAGTTCCTGATATTATGCCAAGAGGAGTAGCGTGGTCAAAGAATACACCCTTCAAAAGATCTGATTATAAGTTTCTTTTTGGAAAGGTAAAAGTAATATATAAAATTTTCTTATTAATGCAATCTTTTTTTCTACATTAATGCAATCTTTTATTGAACATTATTATTTGTTTTTTAAGGATTCGAATCCTGTTAAAGAACTGACACCGACAATAGCTGAGAGGAGATCTGATTGGTATATAAAGTTTACGGCATTTTTCCATGATTACATACCTAGAACTCCACCAGTGAAAACAACACATCTCTACGACGAGTGGTTGAAGAAGATGGCCGCAGCACGCAAACGTGGCAAGACTGAAAGGAAACATTTACCTATTATACGCAGGAGTGAGAGCAGTATAATAGAGATCAGCATAACACAGGATCGTGTTATTACAGAGTTAAATAAGCGTTTGTTCAAACTTGAGACAATTATTCAGGTTATTTAAGCATTTGTTCAAACTCATATACCCATCAATAATCACACGAATACTGATAATAATATACGTCCCTTTTTTCAGGTTCTTGCTCGAGAAAGAAATGGGGTAATATATCCTTCATATACTCTAGCAGTGGATACACGAAATTTACAAAAACAGCCCTTCAAGTATTATCAGGAACCTGCTAGCAGTGGATTGAAAACCTCTAGCAGTGGTTTCATATACTCTAGCAGTGGATACACGAAATTTACAAAAACAGCCCTTCAAGTATTATCAGGAACCTGCTAGCAGTGGATTGAAAACCTCTAGCAGTGGTTTCATATACTCTAGCAGTGGATACACGAAATTTACAAAAACTGCCCTTCAAGTATTATCAGGAAGCTGCTAGCAGTGGATTGAAAACCTCTAGCAGTGGTTTCATATACTCTAGCAGTGGATACACGAAATTTACAAAAACAGCCCTTCAAGTATTATCAGGAACCTGCTAGCAGTGGATTGAAAACCTCTAGCAGTGGATACACTAAATTTACAAAAACAACCCTTCAATTATCCATTATCTTTCGTATATATCCTTTTTATAAATACTTATTTTCATTCTTAGGAGAAATTGGAGTTAAGTAATGATCTACGGCATCTTAGTGCACAGTTTTGTGATGAGCTTAATCATGATTTTCTTGACTTGTTTGAGTCAAGTCAGTCAAGCATTGATACTAGTTCATCAGCGCGGCTAGATGAATTTTCTGATGACGATCTTGCAAAGGTAATGTACAAAATCAGTAAACAAGTGTAAAACTCTTTCCGTAGCATAACATATCATAACGATAGGTTATTTATAAACGCTGACAGGAATTTATTATCCAAGAAGAATTAATGTTGCGACATGAAGAATTAGAAAGTGCCCGGTTAAAAGAGCAGCAGTTGATGCAACAAGAGAAGAGGTTGAGGATGGAAGAGGACAAGTTGATAATGAGGGAAGAGGAAAAGAGGTTGCAGTATGAAAATGAACGAAAGAAAAGGGGAGAAGCAATCATGAACTCAGATCATATGAAAGCCAGTAGAGCGCGTTTTGCAGTTTCCAAGAGGAGTGAACAACGTTCGGGTGAAGCTAATTCGTATTATTGGACCAATGCATATGCTGAAAAGAAAAGACGATGCTCTAGCTTACCTGATCCAGATATGAGTGAAAAACTTAAATTTGTCACGCCTTGGGTTGAGGTATGAAAAATACTTCTTGACAACCTTTTAAAATATATCTTGTTAATGACAAATGATTATAAGTTTAATCGTTTCATATACTAGGATCTTGCACGCTGCACCAATGCTGTCAACAGAGTTCATTTTACAAATGAATTTGATGAATTTCTTGGACAAATAGGACCACTTAACTGCAAGTTTCCTTGGTGTGACGATGTGTGTGTGGATAGAAGGTTTTGGGAAAGTTTGGTTTGCTTAGACCCGCCTAGGAAAGGTTGGCTAAGGGATGAGGCAAGTACTCATACAACTGTACATACAGAAATGATTTCTTATAAAGTTTATCACACTCATTCATGTTTCGAAATTTACAGCACATAGAGTTGTGGGTTAATTACCTTTGGCATGTTAGGCCCGATACGGCTAATTGGGCGATGGTTAGTAGCTATTTTGTTCAGCTTCTGTTACAAAATTCTTTGCCGTTGTGGTATGCTAATGGTGAAAGATACTCTATTCCATGGTCTGACGTTAAGCACGTAAGTAACGATATATATATATATATATATATATATATATATATATATATATATATATATATATATATATATATATATATATATATATATATATATATATATATATATATATATATATATATATATATATATATATATTTAATAATGCTGATTAGCTTTTGCCATATATTGATATTATGTTTGTGACCCAAACGTTGTAGGTTTTCATGCCGATTAATGAAACTGACGCTCATTGGTTTTTGCCCGTTTGGAGATAGACACTGGCATTGTTACCTTTTATGATAGCGGTCAAACTTTTGAAGAGGAATGGCGAGAGTTTTATATCAAACTGAGGGAGTGTTTACAGGTTTGGCTATTTATTCATATATCATAAGAATTAATACATAACCGTTTAACCAGCTTTTAAAACATTAGTTTTTTTAAGACAGTGCTACTTTTGTCCACAGCTACAATTACCTGAGGTCCTAGCACAAGCGCAAGTATTTGAGAAGAAAGGCATTGATCCGGCTAGTTATTTCATTACATTTACTATCGCTGAACAAGTACCGAAGCAGGCCGGGATATTTGGTGATTGTGGTATTTGGGTATGTATTTTTTTATACCGCTTGGCTTTTGGTCTACCATTGGATGTGAAGGATCGTATTCAGGCTGCGCTTTCATACCGTGAACAAATGGCTAGTTTTTTTTTAAACACCGTGTTTGTGTTTAGCTATGTTCTATTTTTGTTGATGTATTACTTGAAACAAATTGATAACCATATGCTCCCTTGAATGGTTTTGTATTGAACATGTTGTATTATACTTGTGTTCAAGCTAAGGTAGTGACGTTGCAAATTTGTTTACTAGTAATATTTTTCTATAAAAATAAGCAAAAAAATATTAAACACACACCAAATTATATATATACAAAGTAGGCCAAACCCATGCATGCTAGTTTACAAGTACTGTCCATTCGGTATGCATTACTCAACATTACACACTAGGCGACTTTTTTTGGGAGAGTTTGACTATATCTTAGATATATCATTTGAGTATGGCTGTAATGTACTTTTTAGACACTTTTTAACTGTTCACTATTTTGTACCTTTTGTATATTTTGTACCTACTAACCAAAACTACCCCATATTTTATCTTACATATATTTTCTGTTTTTCAGACTTCTACTAAATATGGCATCAGAAAACACAGAATCAAAGGGCTGTTATGAATTATGGTATCAAGAATGGCTGTAAGTTTGTCCATTTACTTTTTCTCTATTAAATTTTATTCAACAAGGATTTTGTTTTGCTGAATTATATCCATTGTTACACAGAATGTCTGAAAACAGTCAAGATCTTGGGTTTGATGTTTATCATGGCAGTCAGTTTTTTTTTACCCCTTAAGTTATTTAGGTGGAGATGTTTTACATTTGAGGTTAACTAGGTTGAGTAGGTTATCGTATTCTCAAATATGTGACATGCTGTTGAAAGAAATTAAGGAGGATATTTGGGCTTGGTATTTTTGTCTTCCAAGTAGTAGTCTGGAGCAAGGGTTGACCCTTGTAGAAGATGATAATGATGTCAAGAAACTGTATGACATGGCTGAGCTCCATGGTCTAGTTGAGATCTATGTTTGTCATCAGCCACAGGTTCATTTAGTTACTTACTATCACAAGAACTTGTCTTTTGATTCCTCAGACGATGATCTGCCGTTTAAAATTAAAAGTCACGAAAAGAAAAAAAAAAGATGTCGACTGTCTGTCGTTTGAAGAACTAATGGCATGGGAAGAAGAGGAAAAAAATTCACCAGCCTACCTTAGGACACCTTATATCAAGCCTTTTGTTGAAGCTAGTTTATTCAGAGGAAAGTCTGAATTTGGTGGTAATAATGACCTTGAATACATTCCTCCTTGTTTAAGGACTACAGTCCGACCTTATGTGTCGGATGACTTTGAAGATTCTTGGACACAGAACTCCACTGTTACCGAGTGTTTGTCAAACGAACGTGGGTTCGAGATTAGTCCGTTAAGAGGTAAGAACCTTTTGAACGACTTTGAGGCTACTGATAATCATGACCTTCAGGATCCACATTCTACTAGTTTACTCCCATCTATTCAAAACAGCCCTTTAAAGTGTAAGAGGTTTTTTAATGACATTGATGGCCTTCCTACAGTTGGAAGCTCAACTGTAGTTCAATATGTGTCCAAGAAAAGTCGTTTTGAAACTGGTACCTTGAAATCTAGGAGATTATTTGATGAATTTGAAGAAGTTGGTAGTAATCAATCTGATGATATGAAGGGTGATGAGGCAATCAGTTTGGTTAATGATCAAGTGATAGTTGCAGATTCCACAGCTGATGGTTCCATGTCATACCCAACCTCTTCTGATCCAAGTAATTCGAAGGTATTATGAAGGCTACCATTTGGTAGTTATTTGATCTTCCAGGGTGGTATGTACCCTGTTAAACAATTTGTATTTTTGTTCCTTTCCTTGCATGATGACTAGTTAGTGTATGTTACAAACTACACTAACTAGTCATCATGATGAAACAATTTATTTTCAGTATGTGGTGAAGGCTTGTTAGTGTATGTTACAAACTAGTATGTGATGATGCTTCTACTACCATGTGTATGTTACATTGCAATTATTATGATTAAATATGCTGATGTCTATCAGCACAACTATCTCGATAACAAAACTACAACAATCATCTCAATAAATTGTTTCATAGATAAGATTTTCCCTTTAGTTTTTGTGTTTTATTGTAAATAAATGGGGATTGATGGTAGAATTCCGCTTAAGCTTAAGAGGTGATTTCTTATAAAGTTTTGAGAAAAATGAATCTAATTCATATAGGGTCATACTGAACAAGAAGTCCCATATTTATGTAATGCTAATGCTTCAATGTGTAATAAAGCTTAATATAATCCGGATAATTGACACAAAAAATAATGGGTTAAGATTAGGGGTGTTGACGAGTCGAGGAATTAGCGAGCTACTCGAGTTCGAGCTCGTTTAGCTCGACTCGAGTTTGATAAGATTCGAGCTCGAGTCGATCTCGGACGTAGTTGTAGTGTTCGATTAGCTTCACGAGCCGAGCTAAAAAATTAAATATTTAGCTCGGCTCGTTCGAAAACTCGTTTAATCCTGTCGAGTCGAACGAGCAAACGAACCGAACAACCAAACGAGTCGAACGAGCCTATCGAGCATAGCTGCTAATGATAGATATTCTATATTCCAAAAATGTTGGTATTGGGATTTGAACACTTGACCAACACTATGAAAGCACTAACATTTACCAACTCTCCACAAGTGCTTTTGTTTAATCTATTTATATTTTAAATATATCATTTATGTAATTACAATTTTTTTTCACTAATATCCTTTTGCTTTTGGTTTATAAATGAACACCGAACATTACACTTTGTTTTTCACTAATATCCTTTTGCCTTTTTTTTTTCACTAATATCCTTTTGCCACATTTTTTCAATTAATAAATGTTGTTCTTTATTATTGTTATATTTTCTTTTTATGGATAAAAGGACATCATGAATTCATGATTATCAATATAATGCATTCTTGAATCGTAAATTGAAAATGATATCAAAATTCTAATCATTCATTTCATAACACAAGTGATACATTGATATTATTAAGACAAAACCATAATACAATTGTAGTTTCGAATCGAAATTCTAACTTCAATCTTCGACTTTATTTATTCAAACATGTTCCCAAATGTCGTCGCAAATGGGAATTTGATGAGTTGGAGGACGCCGGTAGAATGTTTCCACATCTAATGCATAGAGCTTGATGTTTTCCATCTTTCATTATTAGCTGAAAATTTTCCCATATGGTGGATAGACGAAGATGCTTTTTGTTTATCACTTCGTAATCCATTAGAGATCAAACAAAGTATCACAAATCAAATAATATCAAGAGAATTTTTCTAGATGTTTTTTTTTTTTTTTTTTAGTTTATAGTCCATAGTTAAAAGAACTTATATATAAGTGAACAATAGGTTGTTGGAGACTTTTAGTAATAAATTTGGTTGTTAGAGGTTGAGTTAATAAAGTTTTTTTAGTTGGTTGTCGGTTAGAGGTTGGTTTAAGATATTAATTAATAAAAGTTGATAGGATTAATGAATTTGATTTGTTAGATGACAAAAAAAAATCAATATTGGACCTTGAACATATAATTGTCGCGTTTTAGTGTCATTTGATCGATTTTTCACCAATTGACCAACCTCGTATGGCGCAAAGACAAATATCTAAACATTACACGAGTCGAAAACTCTATTAGTGTCATTTTGTCGATTTTTCACCAATTGACCAAACCCCCAAGGAGCAAAGGAACGTATTTAAAGTCTAAACATTAACCGAGTCGAAAACCCTGTTAGAGTCATTTGTTCGATTTATCACCAAGTGACCAACCCATCATGACGCAAAGACATGTATCTAAAGTCTAAACATTACATGAGTTGAAAACTCTATTAGTGTCATTTGGTCGATTTTTCACCAATTGACCAAACCCTCAAGGAACAAAGAAACGTATCTAAAGTCTAAACATTAACCGAGTTGAAAACCCTGTTAGAGTCATTTGTTCGATTTGTCACCAAGTGACCAACCCATCATGACGCAAAGACATGTATCTAAAGTCTAAACATTACATGAGTTGAAAACCCTATTAGGGTCATTTGGTCGATTTTTTACCAATTGACCAAACCCTCATGGCACACAGACTTAGACAATAAAGTTATGTGACCTAAAAACTCAGAAAAAAGAAAAAAAAATGATATTTGAATATGACGGAGTGGTGCGGTGCAGTTATTTTGGTGCGGTTTTGGTGAAAACCGAAACCGCACCGCGAAATGTATTTTTTATATTTTTAAAAACCGCACCACAAAATGAGTTTCTCTATTTTTAAAAACCGCACCGCGAGGGTCGATAAATATAGTCATTATACAACACTTTACTACGTAGTTAGTAATATATGTACATTAATAAGTTAGATTTAATTTATAAAACATTTAATTGCATATGTTAGGATAATATCAAACTAAAGCCTTTTTATTATATAGAAAAAGAAAATCAAGAGTCTTGCATTGGAAAATGGTACTTGCAGTCGCAGAAACGAAACGTCAATACCCATCAGTCCATTGGGAGATTAAAAAATTTATTCACTTTCTTTTTCATTATACTACTACACTTTATCAATTACAAGTTCATAAAACTAAAAGGCTTGTTCTTCTTCTTCTTGACAACACATGGCTCTCGATGCAAACGAGAATACTGAATCAGGCGCAAATGGTTCTAGTGATCCTAATGATTCGAACAATCAAGCCCAAGAGAATGCTTCTGAAGAACATCAATTTACAAAGAGAAAAAGAGCTAAAACATCAAAAGTTTGGGATGATATGATCCAGATTGATGATGGAAAAAAGGCACAATGTATTCACTGCAAAGATCAGTTTGTAATGAACCCAACAGCAACAACAACTCTAAAGCGACATCTTGAAGTCTTGAAGCAAGTGTGCAAATGTTTATTCGATAGCTTGGTTTGCTACATGACTTGTTTGTTGCTGAAAAATTATGTTTTGCATTTGTGATGTTTCTTTTGTTTAAGGCTTATTAGAAGGATTTCTTTTGTTTCGGGACAAGTCTGTTGTTGAAAAATGATATTTTTCATTTGTTATGTTTCTTTTGTTTAAGACTTATAAGAAGGATTACTTTTGTTCCTAGACTCGGACTTACTGATTGCATCAAATAGTTGGAATTTTGGATGTTTATTTTTATATGCTAACCCTTAAAAGGGGTCAAAATGTTTGGGTTGTCGTGGTTATTTGATTGAGCAGCTAGTTTTAAGTCAATATTTATCTATGTTAGAAAGTATAAAATTGTGGTCATAAACTTTAGATTTTATCTCATGACAAGTAATTTCGAACTTCTAAACGAGCTCATTCGAGCAAAAAAAACGAGTTATTAAGCGAGCCTATCGGTCTCGAGCTCATAAACGAGCAATTGAACTCTAAAATTATAAAGAAAAAAAAGATATAAATTTATATACGAGTATCGAGCTCGAGCTCGAACCAATTACATATACTCGATCACGAGTTCGAGCCTAGGTAAAAAATATTTTACGAGCTCGAGTCGAGCTCGAGCTTAAAAAAATAGCGAGCCTAGATCGATTAACTAAAAACTCGACTCGGCTCGGATCGTTAACACCCCTAGTTAAGATTATGACATGGTGTATAAGAGTTTGTACATAACTTGTCCACAGTCTCCAAGCTATGTCCTTTAATGTGTTGGTCAAAACTTGAAAATCGTTTTTGGAGGTCGAAGATTTTATTTGATTTCTTACAAAATTACCAACGAACTAGCTTATGTGATTACTGGCTAGTTTCGATCAGTCTTTAGTAGTACATGCTTGAAAGGGTGCGTTTGATTTCTTATTTATTTATTATAATTATCTTGTTGATATATACTGTTAAATGTGTTTATTTGTTTGTTTAATTATTTATTTAATTATATATATGTTTGATTCGTACATGTCTAGTGAAAAATAATATTAGACGAAACACAAATTAAAAAGGTTTGGGACTAGTTGTGATCTGTTTAAGACTTTTTAAGTGATGGTGTTAGGTGAAATATAGATTAAAGTGCATGTAGTAGAAGACTACAAGATTGACTAAGAGCACTCCCAACGGTAACGGGATAACGCCGTTATGGGCCTTTTAACGCCATAACGCGCGTTATACCCGTTGGAGGCATGAATTATCAACGGCGTTATTTTGTACCCGTTGGATACATAACGCCCGTTAAGGGCAGGGAAAAAAAAATTGAAAAACTTACACAACTAGTCCCTCAACGTCTAGTATCCGTTAGAAATTCAAAAAAAATTACAAAAAACCCCCTTAACGGCTAGTTTTTAAAAAAAAAATAAAAAAAATCAAAAACATTTTTTTACCACTATAAATACCCAACTAAAACTCTATTTTTTTCACACTTCCATTCAAACTTTATATACTTCCTCTTTACACTTTCATATTTCAAAAATCAAATTCGTTCACAATGGATCCAAATCAAGCTGGTGATATTCCCCTGTCTTGGTTAGACGTTGATGACCAAGAGGACTTCCAATTTATGGCGGCCGCGTACGAGTATCACCTTCAGTTGGAACAACAAGAAGGTATTGAATCTCAACATCCTAGTCGTTCTCGTACCCATGTATATCGTGAACGTGAGCTTGCAGAAGAACGTATGCGCAACGATTATTTCGTACAAGGTTGTAAGTATTCAAACCGGAATTTTCGTAGAAGATTTCGTATGAGCCGGAAACTATTCCTGCAAATAGTTGAAGGTATTGAATCTTATACTTCCGATAATATTCCAGATTATTTTACCTTTTTTAGGCAAACACCCGATTGTACGGGTCGAATGAGTATAAGTGCTCTAATGAAGTGTACGTCTGCCATACGCCAATTGGCGTACGGCACCACACCTGATGCATTTGATGAATACTTGCAAATGGGTGAGAGTACTTCAAAGGTCTGCCTTGATAATTTTAACAAATGCATTATTGATTTGTTTATGCCGGAGTATTTAAGAAAACCAACATGGGCCGACATTCAAAAAATTTATCAACATCATGAAGAAAAACATGGTTTTCCGGGAATGCTTGGTAGCATTGACTGTATGCACTGGGAATGGAAAAATTGTCCAGTGGCTTGGCAATGCCATTTTGCTAGGGGTGATAAAAAATACCCAACAATTATGCTTGAAGCTGTTGCTTCTCAAGATTTATGGATCTGGCATGTATTTTTTGGGATGGCGGGGGCAAATAACGATGTCAATGTTTTAGATAACTCTCCGTTATTCGACGACCTTCTTGCTGACAATGCCCCAAAAGCACCTTATATGGTTAACGGAACTAGGTATGAACAGGGGTATTACTTGGCTGATGGAATTTATCCACAGTGGGCAACTTTCGTCAAATCCTTCACGGCAACAACTGATGAAAAACATACGTACTTTAAAAGGAGACAAGAAAGTGCCCGAAAAGATGTTGAACGTGCTTTTGGTGTTCTTCAAGGCTGTTGGGGTATACTACAACAACCGGCACGTCAATATGAAATTGCCACGATACGTAGAATCATGTATTGTTGTATTATTATGCATAACATGATTATAAAAGATCAAAAATTTGCTTTACGTGACTATAACGAACTGTGGGTGGATCCGTCAGCAAATTTGAGGCAACGAAGATGGGTTGAAAGATGTGATACGCACAGTCGTAAGGCAAAAGATATACACGACCGACAAACGCATACCCAACTCCAACAGGACCTTATGGAGCATGTTTGGCAGAAGAATCTTGAACGACATGGACAACAACAAGAGAGCGACGAGGATGAATAAGTATTTGCTATGTTTTTTTTTAATTGCAGTGTGTGTGCGTTTTTTTTTTTTTTTTTTTTTTTTTTTTTTTCGTTGTATTTTTTTTAGTCTCGTATTGTAATATGTTTTAAGTTTTAACGAAATGTTTGTTTTAGTTTAAAAAATGAAGTGTTTGATTTAGTTTAGGGGTTGAAATTGAAAATATGAAATATTAGTGGTGTTATGGTGTTATTGGGATGTTATTGTTGTGGGTGTTTTTTGAGGATGTTAATGTTAAATGGTAAAGCTGATTGACGTGGACGGTGTTATTGGTGTTATGGTGTTATTGTTGGGAGTGCTCTAAGGGTGCGTTTGGTAGAGAGAAATTCAGAGAAAAGAAATGAAGTAGAGAATTAAATCTCAGAGAATAGAAATCAGTAGAGAATTTTGTTCGATTCTAATGTTTGGT
Source organism: Chrysanthemum seticuspe (assembly GCA_019973895.1). Lineage (NCBI taxonomy): Eukaryota > Viridiplantae > Streptophyta > Magnoliopsida > Asterales > Asteraceae > Chrysanthemum > Chrysanthemum seticuspe. The sequence goes on from BPTQ01000008.1 coordinate 136,667,742, forward strand.
AACAACAGAGACTTGACCCGAGAAATAAAAAAAATAATTATTTTTTTAAAAAAAATAATTTTCAAAAATAATTTTTTTTTAAACTTATTTTTTAAAAAAAAACTTATTTTTTTAAAAAAAATAATTTTTAAAAAAAAACTTATTTTTTTAAAAAAATAATTTTTAAAAAAAATATTTTTAAAAAAATATTTTTTTTAAAAAATAAATTTAAAAAAAAATAATTTTTTAAAAATAATTTTGAAAAAAAATGTATTTATTTAAAAAAAAAAACTTATTTATTTAAAAAAATGTATGTATTTATTTAAAAAAATAATTTTTTAAAAATAATTTAAAAAAAAATGTATTTATTTAAAAAAAACTTATTTAAAAAAAAAATTAAAAAACATATTTTAAAAAAAAAAAATTTTAAATGTAAAAAAAAAAAAAAAAAAAAAAAAAAAAAAAAAAAAAAACAACATTTTTTCAAAAAAATTAATCCATTTCTCCAATTTCTCCACAAAATTAAGAGAAATGGAGCTACTTAAATTACACTACTCAACTCTCTCCATTTCCCCACCAAAATCTCATTTCCATTTCTCTCCTTTCATTTCTCTCTACCAAACATGAGAATTGAGCTCATTTCTATTTCTCTCCCTTCATTTCCCTCTACCAAACACACCCTAAGAACAATTCCCATTTGGGCTTTTAAGATTCACCCAACGCAAAGTTACCAATTTATGTTCATCTATAAACTGGTAAATGTACGTGTCAAGCATTATGTTCCTTTACTTATGATTAACTTAGAAGTAATAATTTGATAAGACACTAGGTAAGTAGGAACTGTCCAAAGCTTGTTATAGAGTATTTTTTTTTGAAGGACGGATTTTATTAAGCAAAAATTAGCAAGAAGCAAAGAAATAATATGCGTCTTTTTAAGCCAATCTATCAAACTAAAAGATTTTTTACATCTATGCCTACACCAAACGAACGCTCGAGAGACAATCTCTTCGAAAATAATCGCCTTCGAAAGACAAACCGATCCAAAAATGCTCTTATTGCGACAATTCCAAATGTACCACCACATTACATAACAAATGCCTTCCAACAACTCTTTATGATTCGATTGAAGACGGATATTCAACAACCATTCTAACCATTCATCATAAGATGAAACCATAATGTCATCCAACTCCCACCAAGACAAAATCTTGCGGAAAATCTCTCTAGAAGTAGTACAAGCAAAGAAAAGATGGCTATGGTATCTTCCAAAACTCACGTTGGATTATAGCACAAAACAAAGATGATTGTTACACGCATGTCCTTTTAGTTTGGTGTTATGTGAGTTAGCTCTCTTATGTTGGTCGTAAGACCAGTCGACAAGGATTCCCCGAGGTTGATTTTCTTAGAAACTTGTTATAGAGTAAAATATACTTCAGTACTTTAGAGGACAAGTGTATTACTTACTAAAGATATGTGAGTAGAAAATTTTAATTATGTTGGATTGAATGTGTTTCAGTTAAACTCGAAACTAGTTTATAGCCACTAAATTTTATATTAATAGATGGACATTTAGAGAATTAGAGACCAAAAATGAAATGTGGTTCGTAGTTATACTCGTTTAATCGTCATCATTATTAAAAGTTTAAAACTCAACATAATCCAACTCTCGTTCATATATGGACGTGGCCACTATGTACATTCCATCTGATTTCATATAAATACATTATCTTGACGTTAGAACATCAATCGACATTGTATTAAAAGTTATAGAAAACAACAATCGAGTGGATATTTGATTTAACAAATTTTAGATATACAATTTAATAATATACTTTATTTTGCCAATAGGTTTACTTGGTCGACAACCGTTTGGTTGATGTGTATGGGTATGGATCTATTACTTTGAAAGTCATTAATGTTGTTTGGTTGGTTATGAGGCTCACCACAATGGAATAAGGATACCCAAATATGAAGGTTTCCTCATATACTATGTGTGTGGGTGGTTTCTTCATACCCTTCATTATCATTCCACTATATACCAACACTCATACCAATTGTGATTCATAGCGACAAACCAAAAGCTAATTTATTTGATTTTATACATATTACACACACACACACACACATATATATATATATATTACTTATAAAGCATTTAGCACCCTCGCTCCTAAATGTTTTTAAGATGTCATTAATGTGTTTTTTAAGCATTACAATTTTTAATGCATAATGTCCACAATACATAGCTTTTACTAATTTATCTTCCACAACATTTTAATACTTCATTTATTATTTATTTTTGAATTAGTTTAGTTTTAATGCAAAATGCACATATAAATGAATATGATTTTAAAATGCATGCAAAACTACAAAGTTTCAAAACTATTATTATATCGTAAGAGTGTTTCGAGAACCAATCTAAATAAATTTTGAATTATTTTAAATAAAATTAACCACAAAAGTAAAAAACGGTTTTTTGTAAAAGTCGGGACAATTTTTTTAAAGACAAATGATGCAAAGATGTAAATTTACAAGTGATAATTTATTTGATTTTATACATATTACACATATCTATACTACTTATAAAGCATTTAACACCCTCTCTACTAAATTTTTTTAAGATGTCATTAATGTGTTTTTTAAGCATTACAATTTTTAAGGCATAATGTACACAATACATAGCTTTTACTAATTTATTTTACACAACATTTTAATGCTTCATTTATTATTTCTTTTTGTATTAGTTTAGTTTTAATGCAAAAATGCACATATAAATGAATATAATTTTAAAATGAATGCAAAATTACAAAGTTTTAAAAGTATTATTATATCGTAAGAGTGTTTCGAGAACCGATCTAAATAAATTTGGAAATATTTTAAATAAAATTATCCACGAAAGTAAAAAACGGTTTTTTGTAAAAGTCGGGACAATTTTTATTAAGGCAAATGTTGCAAAGATGTAAATTTACATGTGCTAAGTGTCACACCCCCAATTTACCTGTTTTGCAGCGGAATATAATTCCTGGGGATAGACTGTCATAGCACCACAATCACAGTTACATTGAACGACCTAAAGTGTCGTTTGGAAAAACACATCGTTTGATTTAATAAAACAATCAGAGTTCACAAAGTATAGGTCCCAAAAGTTTACAAAGTTTGCGGAAATACAAATATATTACAAGTCCAAACGATGGTTTTGAAAGAAAGTGCCATAATGTACAATGATGTAAGTCGACGCCGCGACTCAAAAGGTGGTTCTTTAACCATGCCATGATGATACTGCCTTAGTTACCTGAAAATACATTGCTAAAACGGTCAACAATAATGTTGGTGAGAAATCATAGGTTTATGTAAATGTTTTATACGACTACGCAAGTATAGATCAGGCATGACAATAATGTCACGTAAAAATGTTACAGGCATGACAATTATGTCACGTAAAAATGTTACAATTGCTTAAGCGCATGATACCGAAGCTCCGACTGATGTACGCCCCAACAGAGTGTCTTGCCAAACAACTCTAATAATGTTTATGAATGAAATGCATCCGTATGACTAGTTGGGATTCACCAACCCGGATGGAGGTGTCACCCTCGATAGATCTATCCACTCACACACGCTTCTAGGAAATTAACGGCTCATGCATTTGAAATGGGGACTTTTAACTGGCAACTTTGTAACTCAAGCAATGTAAATGAATTTAACATACTTGGTATCGTAATAAAAATGTTGTGCAATGTATTCTCCCCCGTAGGTTTGAAATAAGTAAAACTTGAATAAATCGGGGCTATGAAAACTCACTTGATAAACTGGTATGATGACAAGAGTGAGTACACCGAGGTATAATGTGAAACTTTACTCTGGACCTATTACGAATGATATGATATGTAATGAGTTGCAATGTAATGTTATGCATGCATTTCGTATGTTATTTATACCATTTGCGAGTTTTGAAAATATTACTTATCGTCGAAAAATACTCTTTAGACGTCTTGACCCTTCAAAACTGACTTTACAAGTATTTACGTCAAAATGTCATCCTACAATGGTTTTATAATGATTTATAGCGAAATTATCACTTTTCGTCGCAAAACAATGTCGTCGGAATTTTCATGAAATTAACAAAAATGGCTCCGAAAAACTAGTCATAAAATGGTGTACGTCGATCGTTAGAGAACGAACTCGACGGTTTTGGAAAGTTTGTATCGAACTCTAGAAGTTTCAGTTCAGGAGTTTTCGTCATAAAGGTCTCGAACATAAAGATAATAAGGGTTTAAAGATGGTGATTTTGTCTAATTGTTGTGTAAAAAGTGAGTTTCGGCAAAGTTTAGACGATCATAAATAATTTATTACAACTCCGCTATACAAACGGCTTATCGTTTTGAAAAATATGCTCGGTGATCTTAATTTTACTAGAAGACATTTCGTTCCAAAAAGTTCCACATCCTTGTTAAAAACAGCCTCCAACATGGTCGTTTCAGCTACCGTAACACTTGTATCGTAAAAATAATATAGATTTTCAGAAAATAATAGTTACGGAAATTTTATGAAAACGTGCATATCTTTGTTGTTTCAAATCCGTTTTCTACGTATAATACGTCCTTAGCTTCGTATCAAAGTATACTAATATATTTTTGATAAGTCGAAATAATTTGCAAAGCTTAAGGCTCGTTTTTGACTCGTACAAAACTAAAATAGTATGCTGAAATTTTCTGAAAAATATATATTTCGTCGTCAACTTGAAAAATCCATAACTTCTTCGTTATAACTCCGTTTTAATCCGTTCAAGCGGCCACGGATTCGTTTTAAAGTATATTTTCTAAATATCAAGGCCAAAAATTCGTGCCTACTGTCGGATTTTCCAGAAAATCAAAATAAGGACAGAACACTTTTATAACTTGTCGAAAATAGTTTTTCTCGTACTAGACCTATTCTAATCCCTTCAAATCAACTCCAAAGCTAATCTAATCCTACCATACACCTTCTTAGGGTTGTCATGGGTTCCTAAACATCATCAAGACCAAAATATACCAAGGGAATAATTATAGGATGACTTTTATATATATATAACTCTAAATCAATGGAAAAATGGTATAAATAAGCACAAGTCTTGCATGTTTGCTCCAAAAATGAAGAGATAAATATGAAATGATAAGGAAAAATGAAAATATAAATGATATGCTTACAAGTAAACTTGATGAGGTGCAAAGAACAAAGGTTTAACCTAAACACCCTAGGTTTTTATTTCAAAACCTTATTAAGAGTGTTATCTAGATTGTGTATTAACTTGATCTTGCAAAATTTTTGGTGTTTCCTTGCACTCCTAATGGTGACCGGTTTTGAGAGGGTGAAACCAAGAGAGAAGAAAAATCTTTATCAACTTGTGAAATAATGAAAGTGATATGAAATGAGTGAATGAATGAATAAAGTGGTGGAGTATAAGTCTACACATTTGAAAAAAACTACCAATTCAATAAATGCAAACTTCCCCCCCCCCATGGCCGGTTTTGGGGGGGATGCATCTCACCAAATATATTTTTTTTTTCTTTTATATATTGTAAAAATGGTGTAAGTAATTATTTGTAAGAAAAAAAGTAGTTAAGTGAAAGATGTTGAACTTGTATATAGTTGTGAACTTTGAGTAGTATGGGCTAAAAATAAGTTTTAATGGATCACAGTGAAATATAATAAGATCATAAAAATTGTAAAAATATATTTCTTGTAAAATTTGAGTGATTTAATAATTATCGTGTAGTTTTTAAGAAAAACGTCGTAATAATATAAATTTAACGATTTATGTACAAAATAAATTTAGAACACTAGGTAAACTCAAAATATAGTTTTTATAAACTAATTGTGAGTATAAAAATATATTGGGATCATTTTTGAAAGTAGCGGGTTAAATGTTCAAAATAATAACTCACGCGATAACGTTTATTTAATATAAAATTTACGCGGTTAATGTGAAATGTAAAGTCGTGAATGAGCTAATATGATGCAAGTGATGTTAATGAAACGTAAACTAAACTTAGTCCATATGAAATGTTCGTGATGATATGATCATGAATTCGCCGCTAAACCTTTAAGGTTACACGAATTTGGAACACGTAAACCTAGTTTACGATAAATGTTGAAATGGTGAAACATGAATTGTTTTGAGAAATGACCTGAAATTGCGAGTTGTCACATTCGCCCATCCAAAAGGAATTCAGTCCCTGAATTCAGTTCGTGTTGGTCTATCGAATTTGAGTTTGTGATGAATATCGAGGAGAGAAGACATGGAGAAGTGTCGTTACGGTTATCGATGATTGAGAGTGTACAAAACATCGTAGTAAAGAAAATATCGGATGAATCTCTCATAAGTAACACTTTGACTTTGAAATATGTGAAGATTTTGCTTGCACTAAGATTTATAAATAACCGCTCCCAACATAACGTGATCCCTCCAGAATTAGACATAGTTAGCTAGGCTATGTATAATTAAGGAACGATGACGTGACGTTCGGTTTAGTTGTTATAACTCTCGATGTTTACAACGATTAATCTGTGTCGTTAAAATGATAGTTGAAGTGAAAGGAATTAAAATTCTCGTAAGTAATAACAAATCGGAAAGAAAATAAAGTACGATAGATGGGAATATTTGGGTCGAATTGGTTCGTCCAGTGTTTTTCTAAATCGTACCACGCCTTTCCAAGACGGGTCCTTGTGCATAATTTGTTGCCCACTTGAGATTCTAATGGTTTGCGACTTATGGGACATATCTCCAAATTTTGCATCGTATAACGATGTAGCTTATCTAGCTATATGTTGTTACTTGTAACTGATTCTTGATTCGTATGACTTCCTTGTTTGTTTCATGAATGAGTTATGGACTAATGAATTGGACTTTCCTGATTTTAATCCTTGAATAAGTGATTGATACTTCAACCTTACAGTGCCTCAAATGGTGTAGTCAATATGTTCATGAGCTAACTATTGTTGTAAGGAAACTTGTCGATGGAGAATGATTTGCCTAACCACTTCTAGAAAGTTACACTGGCTTGAGCATATTATCTAATGTGGAAATTGCTCTCTCGCTCTAACCATTGAGCTGAGGATAGTAGGCGGTAATCATGTCCTAGTAGGTTTCATGGAAATCCTGAAATGACTGTCAGCAGTCTAAGGTGAATCGAATAGCTTATAATAGGTACAACTGGAATTGATACCCCGTGTCTCGTGTTAGATTCCAAAATGTTAAATCTGTCGGAAAGGACCTTATTGAAAAGAATAGATTATAGGTAACAGTTGTGGTTCCTCGCATTTCTAGTCCTAGCGAATGTCATGACCTGAGTCTTACTTGTCTAAGGTGCTTAGTCTCTATGACTAAATTGTTTATTGTTTGATTATCGAAGTGTTTCCATGCTCCATGTTGTAAAGTCACAAACCTTAAATATTTAAGTGAGGTGGTGTAGTGGTTGGTGTTCAAGATTTGTTCCGATATTGAGTGCTTCCAAAGATAGTTCATCACTAATATTGTTATCATGCTAGCAAGAAAATAGATATCAGCTCAAACTATGTCGAAGAATGTTTGTTCTAGTTTCACTTGTAGATGGGGAGTCATTGATTGTCCGACATGTTCACACCTGTGGCAACTCTTGATATGGAAGTGAGGTTACTTGGAATTTCTAGAGAACACAATGCCTTAGGGGAAGTTTATATCGATAACCTTAATTTAACCAAATTTTCCTTTAAGGGACACTCATTGTAGGGAAGTTCACATATTGTCGAAGCCTTGTTTAATGAAATGTTCTGTAGTCTCAATTAGGAGGATTGGTTTATTCCTATAGCGTTGCTTAGTGTGTATTCGATTAGTACTAAGTCTTGTAACTCGGTCTAGCTAGTACTTTTGGAATAATAGAGTTTAGATTCTAATCCAAAATAGTGGTTCGGAATGTCTCGTGATGTCTTAAGATTTTTGTTGAGTTTTGAATCATCCTACCACCTAGTTCTAGTCCTTGTTGGTAATTCCAAAATCCTTTCATTGTTTTCTTGTATCGAGGAATCCTCCTCACAGATGGTATAGGAAGTCTTTCCTAAAAAGGTCACTCGTCAAATCCTAACTTATCGGTTGAGTGAGAGATAAATGGCGTAAGCATCTATAGAGTGTTAACAGAAAGAAATGTTTATGCACGATATATCTGATTATAAAACTTTGCTTTCAAACGAGAACAAATAGTTTGTAAGAAAATTACAGTAAAGTTTATGAAAAGGTTTGTAAAACCACTTTATTGAGTAAGAAAGAAACATTTTTATCATTTATAGTTTAATAATAAATCTTAGTTGTGGCTTGGTGTTAAAGCAACAACTTGTTAAGGTGATTTTAAAACAGCTTATATAGTGATAGAAAACGGCTTAACAATGGTAGTGAAATATTTTGGTAAGACACAATTCAGATTATAACATAACTCGTGAAATGATTTGTAAAATAGCTTACAAGAAAACAATTTATCGTTTGTCAAATAATAGAAGATTTCGTAGTTCAATTAATATCAAGATGGTTTAGAGGTTGGTAATATAATAGTCAGTAAAGTAAAGGCGAATAGTCTGTGAGGTAAGCGTACCAAGTTTTATGATTTTAAATCAGACAGTGGCTAAAATAGCTCACCAAAAGGGTAAAACAGTTTATAAGACCGTAATATTACTTGCAGGAAAAATTTGTAATATAGTTTATAACTTGCTATTGCAATTGTTTGTTGTTTTATAAAATAATAGCAAATTAATCGGTTTATCATACTATGAGAAAATAGTTTGCAAAGTATCAGTAAGGTCATTGTTTATAAAGTATTATTAAAGTCGTAAATTTTAGGTTTAATGGTACAGGAGTAAGATGAAATGGTCGGTAAAATAGTTGAAAGCAGTTTGCGTTAGATAACGATGAAGTTTATTATCTCATAAGAGGGAATGTAGGACAAATAGTTGGTATTCAACGTTTTGTTTTGTAAGATAATAGCTCGATGATTTTTCAGAGTAACATGAAAATCGTTTCGCATGAGGATATTAAATAGTTGATAAAATGACTGAAACCAATTGATAAGTTGGTAATAAAACAACTTGTGTTAAAACTTTATGAAACAATGTTTCTAAGATGGTGATAAAATAGTTCGAAATAAAATCAAGTGAAATACTTTCATGAAATATTAGCAGGATAATTTGGAATAAAATTTGTTGGATGGTTTGTAGGATACATAAGAGAACCTTATCGAGTAATAACAGTCTACTAATTGGTCGAGAATAAAGTTGGCCTAACTCCTAGTAAGATAGTGATGTATCGTCGTGAAATGATGGAAAATTGGGCAATTGGAGTAAGGAATGAAATAAACAAGGTGGTGATTATCGTAGAAATAATAAATGATAAAGATCACATTAGCTAGGAAGGTACTTATTATCTGTTCCTGTTGGTGGTCTAATCGTGTTTCCAGTGTAGGAGTAGTAAGCGGTCTAGCAACAATAGCCCTAGAACTCTCACAGTCCTCAAATCTATGAGATGGTGTAGTGTCTATAGTCTTAGTGGTAGGTGGTAATGGTGTGTCAAATCATGCACGCTTCCCAAGCTGCAAGTCGGGTGTATGAGTATCGGGTATGAGATGTGATGGTACGGATGGTGCTCGAAATGATAATGATGATGAAAATAATGACAATGATGATAATGGAAATCCTTGTGGTGAGTTAAGAAAATAGGTTCATTAGGACTAAGCCTATAAGTTCTACCCAATGGTATGATCTGTCCCAACTGAGTGATAAAAATTGTCCTGATCCTACAGTGAATCAATAGTGATCGCGATGGTGTAGGTGCAACTTCGTCCTCCTAAAAGGTCTCAGTGTCATCATCTGATGTTATCGGTGTTGAGTCAACTGATGTTAAAATTGTGATAGGGAATGACAAGGCATTCTCCATGTCAAAGTGATGTGAGTATAATGGGATGGGTATTTGAAGGCATCCATGTGACAATCGGGTTCGAAATGAAAGTAAATAACTCGTAAAATGTGCGTATAAAACCGCAAGTATAGTGACTATGCATTTATGATGAAATGATGAGATGCTATGATGATGTAGTTATAGTCTAGGGTCAATGATGCAACCTAGTTCTCTATAACTGTAGCTCTGGTACCAATCTGTCACACCCCCAATTTACCTGTTTTGCAGCGGAATATAATTCCTGGGGATAGACTGTCATAGCACCACAATCACAGTTACATTGAACGACCTAAAGTGTCGTTTGGAAAAACACATCGTTTGATTTAATAAAACAATCAGAGTTCACAAAGTATAGGTCCCAAAAGTTTACAAAGTTTGCGGAAATACAAATATATTACAAGTCCAAACGATGGTTTTGAAAGAAAGTGCCATAATGTACAATGATGTAAGTCGACGCCGCGACTCAAAAGGTGGTTCTTTAACCATGCCATGATGATACTGCCTTAGTTACCTGAAAATACATTGCTAAAACGGTCAACAATAATGTTGGTGAGAAATCATAGGTTTATGTAAATGTTTTATACGACTACGCAAGTATAGATCAGGCATGACAATAATGTCACGTAAAAATGTTACAGGCATGACAATTATGTCACGTAAAAATGTTACAATTGCTTAAGCGCATGATACCGAAGCTCCGACTGATGTACGCCCCAACAGAGTGTCTTGCCAAACAACTCTAATAATGTTTATGAATGAAATGCATCCGTATGACTAGTTGGGATTCACCAACCCGGATGGAGGTGTCACCCTCGATAGATCTATCCACTCACACACGCTTCTAGGAAATTAACGGCTCATGCATTTGAAATGGGGACTTTTAACTGGCAACTTTGTAACTCAAGCAATGTAAATGAATTTAACATACTTGGTATCGTAATAAAAATGTTGTGCAATGTATTCTCCCCCGTAGGTTTGAAATAAGTAAAACTTGAATAAATCGGGGCTATGAAAACTCACTTGATAAACTGGTATGATGACAAGAGTGAGTACACCGAGGTATAATGTGAAACTTTACTCTGGACCTATTACGAATGATATGATATGTAATGAGTTGCAATGTAATGTTATGCATGCATTTCGTATGTTATTTATACCATTTGCGAGTTTTGAAAATATTACTTATCATCGAAAAATACTCTTTAGACGTCTTGACCCTTCAAAACTGACTTTACAAGTATTTACGTCAAAATGTCATCCTACAATGGTTTTATAATGATTTATAGCGAAATTATCACTTTTCGTCGCAAAACAATGTCGTCGGAATTTTCATGAAATTAACAAAAATGGCTCCGAAAAACTAGTCATAAAATGGTGTACGTCGATCGTTAGAGAACGAACTCGACGGTTTTGGAAAGTTTGTATCGAACTCTAGAAGTTTCAGTTCAGGAGTTTTCGTCATAAAGGTCTCGAACATAAAGATAATAAGGGTTAAAGATGGTGATTTTGTCTAATTGTTGTGTAAAAAGTGAGTTTCGGCAAAGTTTAGACGATCATAAATAATTTATTACAACTCCGCTATACAAACGGCTTATCGTTTTGAAAAATATGCTCGGTGATCTTAATTTTACTAGAAGACATTTCGTTCCAAAAAGTTCCACATCCTTGTTAAAAACAGCCTCCAACATGGTCGTTTCAGCTACCGTAACACTTGTATCGTAAAAATAATATAGATTTTCAGAAAATAATAGTTACGGAAATTTTATGAAAACGTGCATATCTTTGTTGTTTCAAATCCGTTTTCTACGTATAATACGTCCTTAGCTTCGTATCAAAGTATACTAATATATTTTTGATAAGTCGAAATAATTTGCAAAGCTTAAGGCTCGTTTTTGACTCGTACAAAACTAAAATAGTATGCTGAAATTTTCTGAAAAATATATATTTCGTCGTCAACTTGAAAAATCCATAACTTCTTCGTTATAACTCCGTTTTAATCCGTTCAAGCGGCCACGGATTCGTTTTAAAGTATATTTTCTAAATATCAAGGCCAAAAATTCGTGCCTACTGTCGGATTTTCCAGAAAATCAAAATAAGGACAGAACACTTTTATAACTTGTCGAAAATAGTTTTTCTCGTACTAGACCTATTCTAATCCCTTCAAATCAACTCCAAAGCTAATCTAATCCTACCATACACCTTCTTAGGGTGTCATGGGTTCCTAAACATCATCAAGACCAAAATATACCAAGGGAATAATTATAGGATGACTTTTATATATATATAACTCTAAATCAATGGAAAAATGGTATAAATAAGCACAAGTCTTGCATGTTTGCTCCAAAAATGAAGAGATAAATATGAAATGATAAGGAAAAATGAAAAATATAAATGATATGCTTACAAGTAAACTTGATGAGGTGCAAAGAACAAAGGTTTAACCTAAACACCCTAGGTTTTTATTTCAAAACCTTATTAAGAGTGTTATCTAGATTGTGTATTAACTTGATCTTGCAAAATTTTTGGTGTTTCCTTGCACTCCTAATGGTGACCGGTTTTGAGAGGGTGAAACCAAGAGAGAAGAAAAATCTTTATCAACTTGTGAAATAATGAAAGTGATATGAAATGAGTGAATGAATGAATAAAGTGGTGGAGTATAAGTCTACACATTTGAAAAAAACTACCAATTCAATAAATGCAAACTTCCCCCCCCCCATGGCCGGTTTTGGGGGGGATGCATCTCACCAAATATATTTTTTTTTTCTTTTATATATTGTAAAAATGGTGTAAGTAATTATTTGTAAGAAAAAAAGTAGTTAAGTGAAAGATGTTGAACTTGTATATAGTTGTGAACTTTGAGTAGTATGGGCTAAAAATAAGTTTTAATGGATCACAGTGAAATATAATAAGATCATAAAAATTGTAAAAATATATTTCTTGTAAAATTTGAGTGATTTAATAATTATCGTGTAGTTTTTAAGAAAAACGTCGTAATAATATAAATTTAACGATTTATGTACAAAATAAATTTAGAACACTAGGTAAACTCAAAATATAGTTTTTATAAACTAATTGTGAGTATAAAAATATATTGGGATCATTTTTGAAAGTAGCGGGTTAAATGTTCAAAATAATAACTCACGCGATAACGTTTATTTAATATAAAATTTACGCGGTTAATGTGAAATGTAAAGTCGTGAATGAGCTAATATGATGCAAGTGATGTTAATGAAACGTAAACTAAACTTAGTCCATATGAAATGTTCGTGATGATATGATCATGAATTCGCCGCTAAACCTTTAAGGTTACACGAATTTGGAACACGTAAACCTAGTTTACGATAAATGTTGAAATGGTGAAACATGAATTGTTTTGAGAAATGACCTGAAATTGCGAGTTGTCACATTCGCCCATCCAAAAAGGAATTCAGTCCCTGAATTCAGTTCGTGTTGGTCTATCGAATTTGAGTTTGTGATGAATATCGAGGAGAGAAGACATGGAGAAGTGTCGTTACGGTTATCGATGATTGAGAGTGTACAAAACATCGTAGTAAAGAAAATATCGGATGAATCTCTCATAAGTAACACTTTGACTTTGAAATATGTGAAGATTTTGCTTGCACTAAGATTTATAAATAACCGCTCCCAACATAACGTGATCCCTCCAGAATTAGACATAGTTAGCTAGGCTATGTATAATTAAGGAACGATGACGTGACGTTCGGTTTAGTTGTTATAACTCTCGATGTTTACAACGATTTAATCTGTGTCGTTAAAATGATAGTTGAAGTGAAAGGAATTAAAATTCTCGTAAGTAATAACAAATCGGAAAGAAAATAAAGTACGATAGATGAGAATATTTGGGTCGAATTGGTTCGTCCAGTGTTTTTCTAAATCGTACCACGCCTTTCCAAGACGGGTCCTTGTGCATAATTTGTTGCCCACTTGAGATTCTAATGGTTTGCGACTTATGGGACATATCTCCAAATTTTGCATCGTATAACGATGTAGCTTATCTAGCTATATGTTGTTACTTGTAACTGATTCTTGATTCGTATGACTTCCTTGTTTGTTTCATGAATGAGTTATGGACTAATGAATTGGACTTTCCTGATTTTAATCCTTGAATAAGTGATTGATACTTCAACCTTACAGTGCCTCAAATGGTGTAGTCAATATGTTCATGAGCTAACTATTGTTGTAAGGAAACTTGTCGATGGAGAATGATTTGCCTAACCACTTCTAGAAAGTTACATTGGCTTGAGCATATTATCTAATGTGGAAATTGCTCTCTCGCTCTAACCATTGAGCTGAGGATAGTAGGCGGTAATCATGTCCTAGTAGGTTTCATGGAAATCCTGAAATGACTGTCAGCAGTCTAAGGTGAATCGAATAGCTTATAATAGGTACAACTGGAATTGATACCCCGTGTCTCGTGTTAGATTCCAAAATGTTAAATCTGTCGGAAAGGACCTTATTGAAAAGAATAGATTATAGGTAACAGTTGTGGTTCCTCGCATTTCTAGTCCTAGCGAATGTCATGACCTGAGTCTTACTTGTCTAAGGTGCTTAGTCTCTATGACTAAATTGTTTATTGTTTGATTATCGAAGTGTTTCCATGCTCCATGTTGTAAAGTCACAAACCTTAATATTTAAGTGAGGTGGTGTAGTGGTTGGTGTTCAAGATTTGTTCCGATATTGAGTGCTTCCAAAGATAGTTCATCACTAATATTGTTATCATGCTAGCAAGAAAATAGATATCAGCTCAAACTATGTCGAAGAATGTTTGTTCTAGTTTCACTTGTAGATGGGGAGTCATTGATTGTCCGACATGTTCACACCTGTGGCAACTCTTGATATGGAAGTGAGGTTACTTGGAATTTCTAGAGAACACAATGCCTTAGGGGAAGTTTATATCGATAACCTTAATTTAACCAAATTTTCCTTTAAGGGACACTCATTGTAGGGAAGTTCACATATTGTCGAAGCCTTGTTTAATGAAATGTTCTGTAGTCTCAATTAGGAGGATTGGTTTATTCCTATAGCGTTGCTTAGTGTGTATTCGATTAGTACTAAGTCTTGTAACTCGGTCTAGCTAGTACTTTTGGAATAATAGAGTTTAGATTCTAATCCAAATAGTGGTTCGGAATGTCTCGTGATGTCTTAAGATTTTTGTTGAGTTTTGAATCATCCTACCACCTAGTTCTAGTCCTTGTTGGTAATTCCAAAATCCTTTCATTGTTTTCTTGTATCGAGGAATCCTCCTCACAGATGGTATAGGAAGTCTTTCCTAAAAAGGTCACTCGTCAAATCCTAACTTATCGGTTGAGTGAGAGATAAATGGCGTAAGCATCTATAGAGTGTTAACAGAAAGAAATGTTTATGCACGATATATCTGATTATAAAACTTTGCTTTCAAACGAGAACAAATAGTTTGTAAGAAAATTACAGTAAAGTTTATGAAAAGGTTTGTAAAACCACTTTATTGAGTAAGAAAGAAACATTTTTATCATTTATAGTTTAATAATAAATCTTAGTTGTGGCTTGGTGTTAAAGCAACAACTTGTTAAGGTGATTTTAAAACAGCTTATATAGTGATAGAAACGGCTTAACAATGGTAGTGAAATATTTTGGTAAGACACAATTCAGATTATAACATAACTCGTGAAATGATTTGTAAAATAGCTTACAAGAAAACAATTTATCGTTTGTCAAATAATAGAAGATTTCGTAGTTCAATTAATATCAAGATGGTTTAGAGGTTGGTAATATAATAGTCAGTAAAGTAAAGGCGAATAGTCTGTGAGGTAAGCGTACCAAGTTTTATGATTTTAAATCAGACAGTGGCTAAAATAGCTCACCAAAAGGGTAAAACAGTTTATAAGACCGTAATATTACTTGCAGGAAAAATTTGTAATATAGTTTATAACTTGCTATTGCAATTGTTTGTTGTTTTATAAAATAATAGCAAATTAATCGGTTTATCATACTATGAGAAAATAGTTTGCAAAGTATCAGTAAGGTCATTGTTTATAAAGTATTATTAAAGTCGTAAATTTTAGGTTTAATGGTACAGGAGTAAGATGAAATGGTCGGTAAAATAGTTGAAAGCAGTTTGCGTTAGATAACGATGAAGTTTATTATCTCATAAGAGGGAATGTAGGACAAATAGTTGGTATTCAACGTTTTGTTTTGTAAGATAATAGCTCGATGATTTTTCAGAGTAACATGAAAATCGTTTCGCATGAGGATATTAAATAGTTGATAAAATGACTGAAACCAATTGATAAGTTGGTAATAAAACAACTTGTGTTAAAACTTTATGAAACAATGTTTCTAAGATGGTGATAAAATAGTTCGAAATAAAATCAAGTGAAATACTTTCATGAAATATTAGCAGGATAATTTGGAATAAAATTTGTTGGATGGTTTGTAGGATACATAAGAGAACCTTATCGAGTAATAACAGTCTACTAATTGGTCGAGAATAAAGTTGGCCTAACTCCTAGTAAGATAGTGATGTATCGTCGTGAAATGATGGAAAATTGGGCAATTGGAGTAAGGAATGAAATAAACAAGGTGGTGATTATCGTAGAAATAATAAATGATAAAGATCACATTAGCTAGGAAGGTACTTATTATCTGTTCCTGTTGGTGGTCTAATCGTGTTTCCAGTGTAGGAGTAGTAAGCGGTCTAGCAACAATAGCCCTAGAACTCTCACAGTCCTCAAATCTATGAGATGGTGTAGTGTCTATAGTCTTAGTGGTAGGTGGTAATGGTGTGTCAAATCATGCACGCTTCCCAAGCTGCAAGTCGGGTGTATGAGTATCGGGTATGAGATGTGATGGTACGGATGGTGCTCGAAATGATAATGATGATGAAAATAATGACAATGATGATAATGGAAATCCTTGTGGTGAGTTAAGAAAATAGGTTCATTAGGACTAAGCCTATAAGTTCTACCCAATGGTATGATCTGTCCCAACTGAGTGATAAAAATTGTCCTGATCCTACAGTGAATCAATAGTGATCGCGATGGTGTAGGTGCAACTTCGTCCTCCTAAAAGGTCTCAGTGTCATCATCTGATGTTATCGGTGTTGAGTCAACTGATGTTAAAATTGTGATAGGGAATGACAAGGCATTCTCCATGTCAAAGTGATGTGAGTATAATGGGATGGGTATTTGAAGGCATCCATGTGACAATCGGGTTCGAAATGAAAGTAAATAACTCGTAAAATGTGCGTATAAAACCGCAAGTATAGTGACTATGCATTTATGATGAAATGATGAGATGCTATGATGATGTAGTTATAGTCTAGGGTCAATGATGCAACCTAGTTCTCTATAACTGTAGCTCTGGTACCAATCTGTCACACCCCCAATTTACCTGTTTTGCAGCGGAATATAATTCCTGGGGATAGACTGTCATAGCACCACAATCACAGTTACATTGAACGACCTAAAGTGTCGTTTGGAAAAACACATCGTTTGATTTAATAAAACAATCAGAGTTCACAAAGTATAGGTCCCAAAAGTTTACAAAGTTTGCGGAAATACAAATATATTACAAGTCCAAACGATGGTTTTGAAAGAAAGTGCCATAATGTACAATGATGTAAGTCGACGCCGCGACTCAAAAGGTGGTTCTTTAACCATGCCATGATGATACTGCCTTAGTTACCTGAAAATACATTGCTAAAACGGTCAACAATAATGTTGGTGAGAAATCATAGGTTTATGTAAATGTTTTATACGACTACGCAAGTATAGATCAGGCATGACAATAATGTCACGTAAAAATGTTACAGGCATGACAATTATGTCACGTAAAAATGTTACAATTGCTTAAGCGCATGATACCGAAGCTCCGACTGATGTACGCCCCAACAGAGTGTCTTGCCAAACAACTCTAATAATGTTTATGAATGAAATGCATCCGTATGACTAGTTGGGATTCACCAACCCGGATGGAGGTGTCACCCTCGATAGATCTATCCACTCACACACGCTTCTAGGAAATTAACGGCTCATGCATTTGAAATGGGGACTTTTAACTGGCAACTTTGTAACTCAAGCAATGTAAATGAATTTAACATACTTGGTATCGTAATAAAAATGTTGTGCAATGTATTCTCCCCCGTAGGTTTGAAATAAGTAAAACTTGAATAAATCGGGGCTATGAAAACTCACTTGATAAACTGGTATGATGACAAGAGTGAGTACACCGAGGTATAATGTGAAACTTTACTCTGGACCTATTACGAATGATATGATATGTAATGAGTTGCAATGTAATGTTATGCATGCATTTCGTATGTTATTTATACCATTTGCGAGTTTTGAAAATATTACTTATCGTCGAAAAATACTCTTTAGACGTCTTGACCCTTCAAAACTGACTTTACAAGTATTTACGTCAAAATGTCATCCTACAATGGTTTTATAATGATTTATAGCGAAATTATCACTTTTCGTCGCAAAACAATGTCGTCGGAATTTTCATGAAATTAACAAAAATGGCTCCGAAAAACTAGTCATAAAATGGTGTACGTCGATCGTTAGAGAACGAACTCGACGGTTTTGGAAAGTTTGTATCGAACTCTAGAAGTTTCAGTTCAGGAGTTTTCGTCATAAAGGTCTCGAACATAAAGATAATAAGGGTTAAAGATGGTGATTTTGTCTAATTGTTGTGTAAAAAGTGAGTTTCGGCAAAGTTTAGACGATCATAAATAATTTATTACAACTCCGCTATACAAACGGCTTATCGTTTTGAAAAATATGCTCGGTGATCTTAATTTTACTAGAAGACATTTCGTTCCAAAAAGTTCCACATCCTTGTTAAAAACAGCCTCCAACATGGTCGTTTCAGCTACCGTAACACTTGTATCGTAAAAATAATATAGTTTTTCAGAAAATAATAGTTACGGAAATTTTATGAAAACGTGCATATGTTTGTTGTTTCAAATCCGTTTTCTACGTATAATACGTCCTTAGCTTCGTATCAAAGTATACTAATATATTTTTGATAAGTCGAAATAATTTGCAAAGCTTAAGGCTCGTTTTTGACTCGTACAAAACTAAAATAGTATGCTGAAATTTTCTGAAAAATATATATTTCGTCGTCAACTTGAAAAATCCATAACTTCTTCGTTATAACTCCGTTTTAATCCGTTCAAGCGGCCACGGATTCGTTTTAAAGTATATTTTCTAAATATCAAGGCCAAAAATTCGTGCCTACTGTCGGATTTTCCAGAAAATCAAAATAAGGACAAAACACTTTTATAACTTGTCGAAAATAGTTTTTCTCGTACTAGACCTATTCTAATCCCTTCAAATCAACTCCAAAGCTAATCTAATCATACCATACACCTTCTTAGGGTGTCATGGGTTCCTAAACATCATCAAGACCAAAATATACCAAGGGAATAATTATAGGATGACTTTTATATATATATAACTCTAAATCAATGGAAAAATGGTATAAATAAGCACAAGTCTTGCATGTTTGCTCCAAAAATGAAGAGATAAATATGAAATGATAAGGAAAAATGAAAAATATAAATGATATGCTTACAAGTAAACTTGATGAGGTGCAAAGAACAAAGGTTTAACCTAAACACCCTAGGTTTTTATTTCAAAACCTTATTAAGAGTGTTATCTAGATTGTGTATTAACTTGATCTTGCAAAATTTTTGGTGTTTCCTTGCACTCCTAATGGTGACCGGTTTTGAGAGGGTGAAACCAAGAGAGAAGAAAAATCTTTATCAACTTGTGAAATAATGAAAGTGATATGAAATGAGTGAATGAATGAATAAAGTGGTGGAGTATAAGTCTACACATTTGAAAAAAACTACCAATTCAATAAATGCAAACTTCCCCCCCCCCCCCCCCCCCCCATGGCCGGTTTTGGGGGGGATGCATCTCACCAAATATATTTTTTTTTTCTTTTATATATTGTAAAAATGGTGTAAGTAATTATTTGTAAGAAAAAAAGTAGTTAAGTGAAAGATGTTGAACTTGTATATAGTTGTGAACTTTGAGTAGTATGGGCTAAAAATAAGTTTTAATGGATCACAGTGAAATATAATAAGATCATAAAAATTGTAAAAATATATTTCTTGTAAAATTTGAGTGATTTAATAATTATCGTGTAGTTTTTAAGAAAAACGTCGTAATAATATAAATTTAACGATTTATGTACAAAATAAATTTAGAACACTAGGTAAACTCAAAATATAGTTTTTATAAACTAATTGTGAGTATAAAAATATATTGGGATCATTTTTGAAAGTAGCGGGTTAAATGTTCAAAATAATAACTCACGCGATAACGTTTATTTAATATAAAATTTACGCGGTTAATGTGAAATGTAAAGTCGTGAATGAGCTAATATGATGCAAGTGATGTTAATGAAACGTAGACTAAACTTAGTCCATATGAAATGTTCGTGATGATATGATCATGAATTCGCCGCTAAACCTTTAAGGTTACACGAATTTGGAACACGTAAACCTAGTTTACGATAAATGTTGAAATGGTGAAACATGAATTGTTTTGAGAAATGACCTGAAATTGCGAGTTGTCACACTAAGTGGTAATTCAATGATTAATATATTAGTATATTAAATATTATACTTTTCATGGATAACCTTAAATGATTGCTTAAATATGTAAGTTTTCTTTACATTATAAGCATTCTTTTATTTACATATTCTATCTATGTGGGACAAATGTTATAAACAATATTAATGATTTAAACATTTTTATAAATATATACTTTATAAGATGTATGCATTATAAGCACTATTTTATTTATATCTTTTATCTATATGGGACAAGTGTAATAAACAATATTAATGATACAAACATGTTCAAAAATATATTTTATTTACTTATTACGCGGTGT
This sequence comes from Chrysanthemum seticuspe, assembly GCA_019973895.1. Classification (NCBI taxonomy): domain Eukaryota; kingdom Viridiplantae; phylum Streptophyta; class Magnoliopsida; order Asterales; family Asteraceae; genus Chrysanthemum; species Chrysanthemum seticuspe. The sequence continues at coordinate 136,688,584 of BPTQ01000008.1, forward strand.
TGATTATTACATATATATTTCATACTTACTTGTGACTAATTTATCTTACAAAAAACGTTTTTTACATATATGTTTCTACTTACTTGTAACTACAGACCACTATCAACTAATTTGACCATAACCCCATAACATTATTGACTACCGCAACGCAAAATCACGCCACTTTCAATTGTTTTTATATGAATTAGTTTGATATTATCCATCACTTTTTTTAAAAGTTAATCAAACTTATTATGTTTTCACTATTTGTAAAGTTATTGTAAGAGAAAACATAAAATTGAAAACATTTTTTGCAGAAAATTTTATTACTTGATACCCGCCGTCGCAACGCGCGGGTACCCTACTATAAACTTCTTTAAAGAGTTGAAATATGCGACATGAAACTTTTGGCATCCGCAAATTTATCGTCACATAAAACGTTTCAGATTATAAAGCATGTTTCATCGAAATTTTTTATTTCAGAGTACCTGCCGCCGTATCGCGCTGGTACCGTGCTAGTAATAATAATAATAATAAAACTTTCAGTTGGCCTCTCTTAGCAATTTTAAAGTAGTACGGAGTATCTTGTTAGGTCTCGTATTTGCATAAATACCTTTTACTTTATAATCTCATGTTATTTTGCAGACATCCTTCAGAGACCTTCGTAGTTTGGCTTTTATCATCTTGTTACGTATCATATATGCATTCTTTGATCTATTCAAGCGTAGAAATTATACGAGAAGCACTGAACAAAATTAAGCAATGGTTTCATATATCGATTTGATAAGTTGGTCTAACGATATCCACAAAGGTTGAATGGTTGATTTACACTTATTTTTAGCTTATATTTTAGATTATAAACACATTTTTTATCTTTAAAACATAATGAGTTCATAAGCCAGATAATTTGGGCTTTGGATATATAAAGTGTAATCATATGCGTTTATAATAAGCATGTATATGGGAATTATTAACTTAAACAAACACTCTCAAAAAGTTGTGGCCTCAAGTTTTAGTTTAGCATGTGCATGATGATACGATAGTTTACGTGTCCAAAAATTGCCTAAAAAGATGTATGCCAATTATTGTTCTTCGTAAATTATTATTTTTACCACTTAAGAAAGCAATAAGGAATTTGAGTGCTAATAAGAACCGTCGGACTTTAGACTCGATAACATTAGGTCCTGTCTCCTGACGTAAAGCTATTTAAAAAGTTATCAAGATTCAAGGATGACATATCATATTAAAAAGGTAGAAAACTTGGAATTTTCATACACGTTTGGTGTACATTTTTTGGCCTTATTGTTTATTTTAATGGTTGCCGAAAGTACCTAAAACAGAATAATTAAGTTGAGGAAGAATATAAAAAGTACTTGGTTTTTTGTTGTTTCAACTTTCTTAATATAAAAAGAGTGCATAATCATCGCGTATAAGTTCGTTGTTTGTATGCCAAATACATTTTAAGAACGTTGTATTTGATAAATTTTACTGTAGTTTTCATCCAATGTTGTTTGTACAAATTTCCTATTTCTTTATGTACCATTTGCAAACAATGATTAGCAGCTACGGATTTGTGATCCACTGCAATCACAAACTCACGAGTCACGATATATAGGGGATCGTACGATAGTTGTATGTATATTCTATAAGTTTGTTTTTTCAACGTCTTGTTGTAAAACGTTGACTAGCTCACGCGTCTCACTTCAGAACAATATGCAAATGACAATGTTCAGTGTAACTCAAGGTCCTGCTTTGGAGAGTGTTTATTCATCTGGTGTGAAGAATGTGCCAATTTTCTTGCGAAGTCTTTTAACAGGTAATCCTAAAGTTGATGCATGTGAGGCTTAGTAGTACGAGACTCACATACCATAACAAGATCCGCTACAAGCTAGGTAATGCAAAAACAATGTACACAACAACAAAAAAAGGTATATTTAGTAAGGAGGCGTTTGGTAGGTGGTATTTCACAAGAGGTTTAGGCTAGGGCTGCAATCAAGCCAAGCTTTTATCAAGCAACTCGAGCTCGAGCTCGAGCTCGAGCTTGACTTGATCAAGCCAAGCTTTTATCAAGCTCAAGCCCAAGCTCAATCCCAATAAATTGGCTCGAAACATATAACAAGCCAAGCTCAAGCTTTTGATAGCTTGGCTCGAGATTTTATCAAGCCTTAATATATATTTCTTTTTATATTAAATTCATATAAGTAATTAAGGCTAATTTGAATATTATTCTAATTATAAGTATTTACTTCATAAAAATTATTTGATATACTCTTGAAGAACTTTTATATGGTAAATAAAGTTGTAATTATTTGTAACCACGATATCTTAGACCAATGATGTTGCTTACTTGCTTTATATCTAAAAATGAATACAAGTTTCTAGTTATAAATCGTGAATATTAATAAACTAAAATATATACTATAATTAGATAATTTTAGCTTTTGTTTATACTTAGTATATCGATGACAACATTAATTAGTACTTTAGCTTATGTTTCATTCTAACGTTGGACTTAGTACAAAAATGTTATTGTTGCTTTTATTACTGTTAAATTAATTTAATTTGGTTTTTAAATGTGGGTTTTAGTTTGTATTACTTCATAAATATATATATTTTGATGACTTTGTTTATCAAATACAATATTTTTGTATACATTCAAGCTTTTCAAGCCAAGCTCAAGCTTTGCTCAAAATCTATTTAAGCCAAGCTCAAGCCTGAATGATTAAAGCTTGACAAGCTTTCAAGCCAAGCTCAAACCTACTATTTTTGTCTCAAGCCAAGCTCAAGCCTTGTTGAGCCCGAGCTCGGCTTGACTTGATTACACCCCTAGTTTAGGCTGATGGTAGAATTGTATTGTTTAGTTAATATACATGGCCCAGAATAGTAAAGATTTCACAAAAGGCAACACACCGGCTTGGATTTGTTCGATTTTAATTAAAGTGTGGGCCCAAAACAAATATCAACCATTAGTGTTCTTTTTATTTCTTTTAAATATACTTTCTCACTTATTTTTATAATAAAACTTTATACTAACTTTATATTTTAATATATAATATATTTTGTTAATATTATTTTCTTTATCTACATCAAATCCAAATTCTAATCAAAATCCAAATTTTAATCCAAATTTAAATCATAATCTTAAATCCATCTACGAACCAAACGAGCCTTAATAGAAGTGACTCCAGTGACGCTATGAGACTCCCACTAGCGTCTTCGTAAAATGAATGTTTAGACTCAAATAAATTATTTTGTAAATATAAAACCTTTCATGTTAGTTATTGTAATCTGACCACATGGAGATATATAAATGATTAAAGATCATTTAAATACCAAATTTTTCTTACATATTAAAAGATCAATCTTCAATTTATATTTTTATTTGATCTAATAGATTAAATTAATTTCAACAATTTAAAAAAACACACGTTTATCTTTTTTCTATAAATATTAATATTTTTCAAACCGTTAATCGTTAAGCGGAAAAAAAATATATCATTACGATGAGAATTTAATTATCTTTTTCTATAAATAAGCACTTTGGTATACTTTCGATTTTTTTTATTTTTTTATTTTATTATTATTCTTTGTTTTTGTGTTTTCCACTATTTTTTTTTAATGTCTTTTTCATTTTTTTCGTTACTGAATTTTGCATGAAAAATTATATATGATTGAACACTAATTTGAATATTTTAATAATATCACATGTGATATTAGTGTTAAATCACATATGATATATAATATCATATATGATTTAACACTAATATAATATGATTAACACTATATCACATATGATATAACATATTAATTTAACACTATATCAATGTGATAATATTATAATATTCAAATTAGTGTTTAATCACATGTGTTTTCTTATGAAGGATTTAACGAAGAAAAAATTAAAAAAAAAGATACGAAAAAACGTGAAAAAAATGAAAAAGAATTTTTTTTGTCGAAAGTATATCAAAGTGCTCATTTATAGAAAAATAATTAAATGATCGTTGCGATGGTGTAATTATTTTTGCTTAACGATTAATAGTTTAAGAGATATTTAAATTATAAAAAATATGTGAAATATTAAAATATTTTTAATTTAAGCCATTAATTTCTTTTTAGATGAAAGGTGAGAATAAGTCGTGAGAAAAGTTTAGTATGTAGAATATTGTTTTCTTTAGAGAAGGCTACATTTTGTTATTTTAACAATGTAATTCCATGTTTTATAAGATTCTGAAGATATAACTATAGCAAATTATTATTTCAGTTACAACAAAATGACATTTTATTATGATATTATGTAAGAAATTAAATGAATGAAATAACTAATAGCCATGCGTAATTTCTAGCTTTTAATTAGCTTATTAAAATGTGAATAAGTGGACTCTCTTGTTCCAACTAGCTTTTTTTATTTTTATTTCCTACGTGTTAACTATTACGATGCATTTTATGAATGTTGAATTTTAAACAAAAGAAAATGACTAATATACCTTTATGAATATGCTCTCAATTAATATGCCCTTTATATTTGTTAATTCCTCAACATAAAAGGAAAGTATTAAAACCACTTATAACACTTTCAACACTTTCATAACTCCTAAAACACTAAAAGGCACCTTATCGATAATTAAATAGCAGTTACAAAGATATTTTACAAATAATACAACATTTTTGTTAAACACAACCCTATTAGTTGTGTGTAAACATTTCAAATTTATGAAAATGACAATTAATGAACTCATATGGTCAATAATTATACTCTCTCCGTCCCACATTAAGTGTCCACTATGACTTTTTTAAGTCTTATGCCTTTAACTTTGACTTTAAATATTTTTAAATGTGTTATATAATACTCGATGCAAGATATATGAATGAATTAAGTTTTTAAATGTATTTTCATTTGTATAACTTTCATCAAGTATTATATAACACAAACAAATATATTTAAGGTCAAAGTTGAAAGAAGAAGACCTAAAAAAGTCATAGTGGACACTTAATGTGGGACGGAGGTAGTATAATTTTAATCATTATAAAAGAGGTAAGTGATGTTAATTATGAAATGTTTAAAGTTCATTGAGTGTTCATTAAATGTAAATTAAGTATTTATAGAATGCTTATACATAACCCATTGGGTTGTGTTTAACAAAACCCTTTATTATCAGGCAAATTGCATAAAAAGATACCCATCTTAGATCGAGTTTCATTTAAAGGTATTTTTTTCCCCTCAATTTAAGATACCCGGCTTTTATTTATTTTTATTTTATTTTATTATTATTTTTTTTGCCGATTTAGGTTTTTTTCTAACTTCCGTTAACAATTTCATTAGTAAATTTCATGTTTGGTCCTTGAGTTTGTATAGGCATTTCATGTTAGATCCATTTTCGTCCGTTTTCATTCGTTCGCATACGGTTTCGTCTGTTTTTACACGTTTTCGTCCGTTTTTGCTAGGGGTGAGCAAAATAAACCGAAAAAACCGAAACCTAAAAAACCAAACCGAAAAAACCGACCGAAACTAAAAACCGATGATTCGGTTTTTACTTTTTCAAAAACCGAAAAATGCGCATTTTTCGGTTTTTGTTTTTCGTCCAAAAACCAAACCTCAAAAACCGAACCGAACCTATCCGTTTTTATTATATAATTAATATAAAATGATTAAATAACTAAATAAATGAAATTTATAAAGTTATATTCATTTTGTGAGTGAATTTATAAAATATTTATCTTAACGTTTATATTTATATGTGTGTTTGTCATGTCGCATGTTTTGTGTGAATAAATCAATAAGTATTCGATGATGATTATAGTATGTGTACGTTCACTTGTATGTGTATGTCTTATTTATATGTTTGTAAATGTAGAATTATGGCAATAAACATTATTATGCTTAGATTGAAAAAAAAAATTAAAGAAGAATAACTAATTTTGTGCGTAAAACAAGTTTGTTGGTATAATTTGGCCATACCCATATATTAACGGTTAAAAACCGAAAAACCGAACCGAAACCGATAACTAACCGAAAAAACCAAACCGCTAAAAACCGAAAGGTTTCGGTTTTGGGTTCTATAAAAACCGAACATTGTGGTTCGGTTTCGGTATTAGCTAAAAACCGACCCAAACCGAACCGTGCACACCCCTAGTTTTTGCACGTTTTCGTCTGTTTTTACACGTTTCGCTCAGTTTTTACACGTTTTCGTCTGTTTTTGCACGTTTTCGTCCGTTTTTACACGTTTATGTCTGTTTTTACAAGTTTTCGTCCGTTTTTGCACGTTTTTGTCCGTTTTTGCATGTTTTCGTCTGTTTTTGCACGTTTCGGTCCGTTTCGTCCGTGTTGCACGTTTTCGTCCGTTTTGCACGTTTTTGTCCGTTTTTGCACGTTTCGGTCCGTTTTTGCACGTTTTCGTCCATTTTTACACGTTTTCGTCCGTTTTACATGTTTATGTCTGTTTTTAAGCGTTTTTTCACGTTTTCGTCTGTTTTTAGACGTTTCCGTCCATTTTTACACATTTTCATCCGTTTTTGCACGTTTTCGTCTGTTTTTACACATTTTCGTCTGTTTTCGATGTTTCTTCCGTTTTTGCACGTTTCCATCCTTTTTACCACGTTTTCGTCTATTTTTATACTTTTTTGTCTGTTTTCGACGTTTCGTCTGTTTTCGTCCGTTTTTGCACGTTTCGACCTGTTCTTACACGTTTTTGTCCGTTTTTGCACGTTTTCCTCCGTTTTTGCACGTTTCCATCCTTTTTTCCACGTGTCCGCCTCTTTTTTGCACGTTTTCGTCTATTTGTATACTTTTTATACTCATTTATAAAAAACGTGTATAATGTGTGTATAAAAACGTGTAAAAACCGATGAAAAACATGTAAAACATCCCAAAACGTGTAAACACGGACCGAAACATGTAAAAACAGAAGAAAACGTGTAAAAACTGGCTAAAACGTGCAAAAAAGGACGAAAACGTGTAAAAAAGACGAAAACGTGTAAAAACGGACGAACACTTGCAAAAATGGACGAAACGTAAAAAAAAGACGAAAACGTGTAAAAACAGACGAAAATGTGTAAAAATGGACGAAACGTGAAAAAACGGACGAAAATGTGCAAAAACGGACGAAAACATGTAAAAATGGACAAAAACGTGTAAAAACTAATGAAAACGTATAAAAACGGACGAAAACGGACGAAAATGGACCAAACATGAAATGCCTATACAAACTCAAGGACCAAACATGTAATTTACTACAAAATGGTTAACGGAAGTTAGAAAAAACCTAAATCGGCCACAAAAAAAAAGTCGGGTACCTTAAATTGAGGGAAAAAAAAGAGGGGCACTTTTAATTAAAATTGAACATAAGATGGATACCTTTTTATGCAATTTGCCTTTTATTAACACCCAAAATGCATAACCGAAAAATATTTGCTCGCGAGAAAACCTACCGCCGTAACGCGCGAGTATCCTGCTAATTACAATGTACAAAATTAGACATGATAAAGTTTTCGATTTCAAAATCATTTCTCATTATAAAGGTTGATATAAATATTTAAATAAATCTACAGACAATAGTTACATGAGAGTTATCACAATTCACACATGTGTGGAATATATCATACATTTAAACCTGGCACATGTCTGGTTCGAGAACGATGAGACAATCAACCTAGCACATGTCTGGTTCGATAACAATTTGGACCACAAGACATGACTTTAATTTGTTCATTCGGGACAGTATATTATAACACCATTAAACGCCACGATGACTCAACTTTGATGCAACCGTGCGATAAATACCATTAACTCATTAAGACAATTACTTATCATTAGAGTTTTTTGCACTTTTATACGAATCCGAATAGTCATAGTCGATTCAATAGAATCATCTAAAACATAGTAGCGCTTTCTAGTTCATGCATCGTCACACTTCTATAGGTCGTAATTGCACACTGCAATATCACATTCTTCCTATATCAACCTATTCATTAATTTTCTTAGGCTTAATTTCTTATCAAAAACCCTTAATCGCTTATTATTGCCATCTTCGTCCAAAACATCTTCGTTCATGTCATCATCGCCATTCAGGGACGGAGCTAGGGGTTCCCGCGGATCCCGGGAACCCATGAATTTTTCAATGTAGTGTTAATTTTTTTAAAAAACACCGATTTTTCTTAAATGCATTTTAAATGCATCCGGTCCTTCGAAATATGTTTCCAATATTACGGTTCAAAAAATTATGCACACCCGATCATATTTGGACCTGGCTACGTCCCTGTCGGCATTACCAATTTCATATTATTAACAACATAACATTATAACGACTGTTACAAAGTGAATCAAAGAGGCTTCATTTTCTGAATGCAGATGAACATATGACAAGTTAAAGAGTGTCACTTTGAAAAAATGGCTTTGAGTTCAATCTCAACTCGCGTCAAAATATCACTACCACAACTGCTGATTGCTGAACATTACCCATGCACAACCCTTTATGAGAATCAGCTTGCACTCACATGTGCAGAGAGTATGAGTTCTCAACCGATTGAAACATTCAAAAAACACTTAAAAAAGACTTTAAACCTTGTGCCTTGCACACAACATAATAACCCGCACCCGTTAAGGACTTAGATTTTAACAACAATACTACCGAATCATGTTTGAACGAAGTATAAAGGAGGTGAAGTGTAAACATATCACGAGATGTGATCCATTAAAAAGTGGAAGAAATTAAAAAGTTTGCAAAGCCGTGTCCCCCACCCACTCCCTCCATTTTTTCTTATTAAATTCGGTTATGAGGCATTTTGGTCCTTTTAACTCATTTTTTTTCCACCCCAAAACTTCAAACATAAATAACTTTCAAACGACAAACTTTTATAAAAAACCGATTTCACCATAATTTTTTAAATTTAATTCTTTTTAATTTGGTATGCATTATGATATATGAATCGCAATTTTTTTCAACTTTTTAAGTGGGTGTTGATTTTCTTGAAATTTTCGGCACTTTCGGCTCTAATTTTGTCTAGTTTAAAGGCCGAATTTTGCAAAACTTAAACCACGAAAGTTGTAGCTTTTTGGCCATTCTTTACCCAGAAATTTGAATCACTCAAATACGATAAGATATGAGTGAGATATCGCACGTTAAAGATGAACAATAACTGATAAACGTTATAAAAATAACGGGTTAACGTAATCAAAAATAACTGATGAACGTTATAAAAAATAACTGATGAACGTTATGAAAAATAACTGATGAACAATATAAAAAATAACTGATGAACGTTATTTTTTCGAAAACTGCTGAACATTATAAAAAATAACTGATGAACGTTATTTTTCGAAAACTGCTGAACATTATAAAAAATAATTGATGAACGTTATCAAAATTAACTGATGAACAATATAAAAAGTAACTGATGAACGTTATTTTTTCAAAAACTGCTAAACATTATAAAAATAACTGATGAACGTTATGAAAATTAACTGATAAACAATATAAAAAATAACTGATGAACGTTATAAAAAATAACTGATGAATTGATGAACATTATATTTCTTTTTGAAATGTGATGAATATTATATTTTTTTTCTTTGAAAACTAATAAACTAATTAATATTATGATTTTATTTGTTAAAAAAACTAATGAACAACGTTTTTTACTGATAAACATTGTGATTTATTTAAAAAACTTATGAACATTATGATTCTTTCTGAAAAACTTATGAACATTATAATTTTTTTTAGAAAATTCTTGAACTGATGAATATTATAATTATTTCTGTCAGAAGCCGATGAACATTGTGATGAACTAATGAACATCATTTTTTATTGATGAACAACACTTACTGATGAATATAAACAACTTTTTCTAACACTTTTTATTGATGAACAAAATATACGAAGAACAACATTTTGACATCAAGTCAAAATACAACCATTAAAGATCTTTTATCCAAAACATCCACATATTAAACACCATCTACAACACATCTTTCCAACACATCTTTCCACACCTCTTTTTCCAAATCCCAGCTACCTATTTTACCCATCACCATCATAATCTTTTTCATATTAATATTAATCTTCTATTACAATTTATAAATTTTACATTTTGACAAATCAAAACCATAATCAAGTTTACTGTAAGCAAATCAGTAAACATATTAATAAAAATCATACCCATTTAAAAACTCATATTCTGGTACATGCAAACTTTGAAATTAGCAATACTCATTAATGAAGTATTATTCTCAAAATTACATGTAAAGTTAACAATTGAAGTAAACCTTCAATTGTGAAGTATCTGACTATAAGGTTGGTTCCAGTAAGGGGACTTAATCCCCCCCATTTTTCCTATCACGTCAGCTTTCTCTCTCCAGCGACCTTCAGACGATCAGGTGCCCCAGTAAGGCGACCTACACTACAAAAAAACATACCCTACAAATATATCTTTTATAATTATTCAATACACACACAAAACTGAATTTGTATTCGATCGTCCAAGGGACCATGTTGTGTAAATGAGGATGGGTGATCTAGTTCCCACAATAAGAAGATTGAGATGTAATCGATCGCCACACTCGATCGTTACACCATATTGGAACCAGCCTAAAGGTATGTGGGTTTTCTATACGGTGGCGGCGGTGAGTCTACTGAAGTGTGTGTAGGTCGTGTGGAAAACTAGAAGGGGGGGGGGGTTGAATAGTTTTACCAATTAAAACTTCATTTTAAACTATTTAGATCGACTTATGTCAATCTATTTGGTTGTGTGTGTTGGATGTTGATAAATAAGCATATAAAGATATGTAATGAAAAGATAAGAGTAAGAAGCACAAAACCACAACGCGAGTATTTATAGTGGTTCGGCTACAAGGACACCTTCCTTGCCCTACTCCACTCCCCGAGTCACCTACTCGAGAGTTCGTAAACACTACACCAATCTCCTTATGGCGGAGAAGCCTTCACAACGTCGCCTACCCTTTTTCCGGTGCTAGGCTAACCACTGGGTTCTTTCACTCCAAGGTGAACCAAACCTACACAACGTCGCCTACTCTTTATAAGGTACTAGGCTAAGTACCTAGTTCTTTCACTCCAAGGTGAACTACACCTTCACAACGTCGCCTACCCTTTACTAGGTACTAGGCTAAGCACCTAGTTTCATTGCAATGGAGGAACTACTACCACACTACACCAACGACTAATCCCAAAGGAGATCTACTCCTTTACAACATCATCAAGGATATCAATATCCTTGGATCTAATACTAGTCTATCTTGTACATCGAAACACACCATATCGAATGTACATCTAAGGCACCTTTCACTAATGCCTTTGACTAGATCTACAAGACACATTTCACTAATGTCTTGTGTCTTCACTTCTAAGCACCTTTCACTAATGCTTCTAGTCTTGACTTCTAAGCAACTTTCACTAATGCTTCTTGTCTTGACTTCTAAGCACCTACCACAAGTGCTTATGCTATAGACGATAGATACCCTTCACTAATATCTTCGCCTTGACACTTGAGACATCTTTCACTAATGTCTTCAACACTACACTTCTTTGAAGAAAGAAAGGAATCATCAACAAGAAGACTTCAGTAGCCTTGATGATGAGGAAGCATGGCAACTCATGGAGTTGAGCTTGCTCGACTTCAAAGGTGGTGATCTTGCCTTTAAGAGGAACCTAAAAGATCACACAAAAACAAAACTACAAACATAGATCTCTTGGATCTGAGGTTAGTGAATTTTTAACTTAGGGAGAAAGTGTGTTAGAAAGGGGGTAAGAAATAATGAAGAAATGGCTCACTATTTATAGAGGAAAAATCCTACTGTTCCCCGGATCCCACGGATCCCTACCACAAGGGATCCGGCTAGCACAAAGCTAGGGATCCGTGGAACGCTCCTCTTTGCCCATGGGTATTTTGGTCATGGGTTGAACCATGGATCTTTGGCTAGATACAATGTATCTTTAAGTGCAATGCACTTAGTCACTTGGGTATGGGTTGATCCACGGGTTATGGATATCATCCATGTGTGATATAAGCATGATGTCATGCAATGAGTTATGGGTCAAGATCCATGGGGCATGGGCTTTGGGTTGTACCCAACTACATTCAATGTATTTGCCCAATGGGTTGTGATACTTAAGTTTCTACCCATTTATATTACTCAATATACTACATACTAGTTATGTGTATATTATACCCAATTATGTAAACACTAGTTGTTGTACATATGTATTCCTAAATCATAAAATTACTTATACTTGTTTTAGTGTTTTATGTGAAAGTGTGAATATGTTAGAAACTATTAGTTCAAACCATTTACGTATTTTATTTGTTTCGTTAACATGATTTTACGTTTGTTATAAACAAAACATTAGAAGATCGTAAAATATAAATAAACAATTTTACGGCTTATTTGTATTAACATGTCGTTTCTTGTGATTGTAGATTTGTATGTGTTGAGCGATCTATGTTGTTTTTGGTATTGATTGAAAGATGGCGGGTTTAGGTCTTATTTGTATGTTTAGTGTCTTCTTGATGTTGAAGATGATGACAAATGGACGGCGGAAATGGCAGCGGCGCCGTACCCGGAGATGACGGGTCATGGGGGGTCAGATGGGTTGGACATGAGCTATTGAAAAAATGTAAACCAAGAAATGATTGAAAGTTGAGATATGTTTGGAGATGAGACGTAAAGAAGATAGATTATTACTTTTAGTGCAATGACTAGTATACCCCTATGTGTATATGTCCTCCTTTTATTTGATCAGATGTTTTATTTTGATACAACAGTTTAGAAAGCTTTTTATACTTTTTACAAAGTAGCACTTTCTATTTGATCTGGTACCAACATATCATACCCCTACCATAAGGTAAACCTGAGAGTAAAGAGACTCAAAACTTATTAACAAAGTACCCAAAATCCTTTAAAAAAAACTAATTTTGTTTTTCTTTAAGGTTGGGCGTAATAACTAATAAGGGGTGTTTAGACGAGTCCCTAGCCCATGTGGCAAGGGCATAACTCGTCCCACCTTATTACCCATTTCACTAAATATGCGTCCCACAATGAAAAAAACGAGATGTGGGTCGTCTCAGTGATCGACTTGGTGTGCTTGTTTTTGTATGTGTTGGGGTGTAAACGAGCCGAGTACTGTCAAGCTCGAACTCTACTCGATTACTAAAACTCGAGCTCAAAACTCGATTCGAGCTCGATCGAGCTTTGGATTTCAAGCTCGAGCTCGACTCGTCATCTCAAACTCGAGATCGATTATTTCCACATTTAAAGCTCGAACTCGATGAAAAATGGACATATCAAGCTCGACTCGACTCGATTTTATGACAATTACGTAACTACATGTATATAAAAGGGTAAAAATGTAATATCAATGAAGATCGATAAGGGCTCGCGAGCCTCACGAGCCGAATATTTTCGAGCTCGAACTCGACTCGAAAGTGTACTCGAGTAGCTCGAGCTCGACTTGTTTAAATCGAGTCGATTTCAAGTAGTTTACGAGTTGATCTCGAATAACCCGCGAGCTGTCTCGTGTCGTTTACAACCCTATATGCGTGGTGTTTATTTAAATATATTTTTATAGGGTATGTTTTTATGACGTCAGTCTTCTTGTTACATTAAGTTGATCAAAAAGTAGTTTTGAACAGAAAAAACTGATATACTTGGGTCCATTACATTTAGGGTGCGCTTGGCTCAAAATGAGGAATGGGAAAGGGAAAGGCAAAGGGAATGCAAAGGAATGAAATGAAGATTATCATTATCTTTGATAGTGTTTGGTTTAAGAAAAACACATTAACCTCCAAAGTGCTGGCGGCTAGTGGTGGTGGTGGTGGTAGCTGCTAGTGGTGGTGGCTGCTAGTGGTGGTGGTGGCTGGTGGTGGTGGTGGCTAGTGCTGGTTGTGGCGGCTGCTGGGTGGTGGGTAATCATTACCATACCTCCCAAATTACTAGGTAATGCCCCATTACCCAATACTAAACAATAATTGCATTCCCAAGTCCTAACCAAATATGTTTAATCATTACTTTTCTCATTCCCCACCCCCGTTACCCCAACCAAGCACCCCCTTGGTCTAAAAGAATTGAGATAAGAATCAGCATAAACTCTAGGGACTAAACACACACATCCCATCATTATAAAACCCCACATCCCATAAATACAACTCAATTAAATAAACACCCACTTTCTTCATACCCAACTCGCACTTTTCCCCCATAAAAAAAAAAAAACCAAATTCAACCCAAAACCAAAATCTAAAACCAACCCATTTCCTAAAACCAAATTTCCCATCTGGGTTTTGATTATGGGATCTGGGTTATCATCTTTATTACTTATGTGCAACAGCACCACCGGAGCTCCGGCCAAGTCACCGGAATCTGGACTGGGAGACTTGCCGGAAAGTGTAGTGGGTTCTGTGCTAGTGTATCTGAATCCACAAGATATATGTAGACTTGCCTCTTTAAATAGGGCTTTTAGATATGCTTCATCTGCTGAATTTGTTTGGGAAATGAAGCTGCCTAATAACTATGAGATGGTTATGTCAAGAGTTTTTGGTTATGATGAGAATAATAAAGTGTGTTTGGGTTTAGGGAAAAAAGAGATTTATGCTAAGTTGTCTAGGCCTTGTGTGATTGATGGTGGTACAAAGGTATTATTTTTTTTATATAAAAGTTGTTGTTTTTGCTATTTATATGGTAACTTTTTTATAAAAGATGTTAGTATATTTGTTGTTAAGTGTTTAGTTTGTGTGATTGATCCTGGTACTAAGTTATGATTTTTATAAAAAGTTGTGATTTTGGTTCTTGATGGATTATAAAGATCGGTGCTTTGATTTGTATGGTGGAAGATTAATTATGTAGGTATGTGTTTTTGTGTGAAATTAGGTTAAATTATGTTGCTTTTTGCATTTTTTAGGTTTAATAAAAAGTCTTGAATTAGACATGTATGTTAATTGATTTTTATGAAGTTTTATCATTTTTTATTTTTCTTCATTCATAACCATGATTTCCGTTAGGCGTGACCACGTTAGGATTATTGTTTGCACCATGTTTGATTTGAATTTGAGACCTCTCACATTTTAGTGATGATGGTCACAAGCCTTTTTAATTTTGAGTTGTGCAATTTGTGTTTTTATGGATTATAACGTTGATGATTTGGTAATTTGTGTTTATATGGATTATAAAGTTTGATGATTTGGTTTATAATGTGGATGTTAGATATGGGGGCATGTGTTTTTGTGTGAAATTCTGTTACTAATTTGGAGTTACCGGTAAAATATTTCCCAATATATATGTGAATGTGTTTATGTGGTAATTAGAACATGATATGTCACCTCTGCCTTTTTATAATTTGGACTTTTGGTAAAGAACAAACTTTGATCTATAAAGTGCTTATTTAGATACGTGGTTATGTTTTGTGTTTGAAATTTGGTGAAAAACAAAGTTTGATAATGACACAAGAAGTGTTTAACTAAACGTGTTTTTATGTGTTACTTGGAGGTTTTTTGTTATAAATTAGGGATCAAATGAGAAGCTAGATATATGTGAAAACCGTGAGTATTGAACTGACACTACAACTTTACATCATTGATCAGATTATAACTTACTCATACGCTCTAGATTGATAATACTATTAGGTATTGCAAACAATAAAGATCAACCATTTGATTGCGGAGGTGCTGGTTTTTGAAATAATCCAATTGGGCTTTTAGATGTGCTTTTTCATAGTGATTATTGCCACTTGAAGTTGGTGATAGTTTAGTAATTTTACAGTAATCTGTTTTTAAACAACTCCTAAATGGCTGCTCTTAATATAATGACACTGATAGTTATAATTAGTGTTATGTCAAACACTCTATAGCGACTTGAAGTAGCAATAATAAGTTTACACGCAAATCCATACACACGTTAATAATGATATGAAAAGTAATGTTCATACTGAATCAAGTTCAATAATAATCATAGAACCAACTTTGGTCTTTTTTAATATGGATTCTTTGGTTGTGATGGATTTTATTGATACGATTAAAAATTTCTTTTTGCAGAAAGTTTGGTTAGATAAAGCCACAGGAAAAGCTTGTGTGTTGATATCTTCCAATGGATTAGCAATTACGGGCATTGATGATCGTAGATACTGGAACTGGATTTCTACCGAGGAATCCAGGTGATATTTTACATCTTTTTTCCCTTCAATTAGATGTATCCTTTTATGGTTCATAAGTCTTCTGTGGTCGACACTTACTTGTGAAAAAGAACTTCGCATTTCCTAAAATATCTTGTTTTGTAATGGTAGTACATTCCCTAGTCGACAAATTGCATACTCATGTTGATGGAAATCCCTTTTTGTCTTGTATGTGTCATTATCATTTATTATCACGTCGACAAAACTGGACTCACAATCACATTTTAAATGTTTCTGATACCAAACAGTAAATGACAATACAATGAACTGTCATTTTTGTAATTTTGCTGTGTAGGTTCCGTTCAGTAGCTTATCTCCAACAAATTTGGTGGTTTGAAGTCGATGGAGAGGTCGATTTCCCTTTTCCCTGTGGAACCTACAGTCTCTACTTCCGCCTACAACTCGGGCGGTCGAGCAGACGTTTTGGGCGACGAGTCTGCAACTCGGATCACGTCCATGGATGGGATATAAAACCCGTGAAGTTTCAGCTGTTGACTTCAGATGGTCAAAAGGCAATAAATCAATGCTATCTGACAGATCCTGGAAAATGGAATCTTTATCGAGCTGGTGATTTTGTTGTCGAGGATTCGAAGGTACCAATGAAGATCAAGTTCTCAATGACACAAATCGATTGTACACACACTAAAGGTGGACTGTGTGTGGATTCGGTTCTCATACGTCCTAAATGATGATCGAAAGTTTTGGTTTGAAAAGATTTGAGTGGAGGTTAGATGCAATTTTTTTTATTTGCATATAATCTTTTGTATGTATGATTTAGTTATTAGTAGTGAGGTGATGTAAAGAACAACTAATTAGTATTAGGAGGTGTTAGGCTAAGCTTATATGATGGGCTTATAAGCTTATATGTGTTAAATAAGCCTAAACTAAGTATTTGGCTAAGCTTATATGAGTGGGCTTATGGGCTTATATAAGGGGGTTTTGATAAGCCCAAACTTTGTGGCTTATTTGAGGAGGGGTAGGTTTATATAAAGATATTATATAAAAAGACTTTTACCCTCATATTAATTATTACACTCTTTTATCATTTTTTTTTTTTTTTTTTTTTTTTTTTTTTTTTTTTTTAAATGATAAGCTAATAGCAACTAGCAAGGGCTTATATTAATTATTATACTCTTATAAGCCGCTTATATAATATAAGCATAAGCCCAATTCATAAGCTTAGCCAAACACCCCTTTAGTATTGTGTGTACATTAAGAGTGTTTTATTTTTATTTTTTTTTTGGAATGTATAGCTAGATTTGGATGCTTGAGCAAATCATGTATTTTTTAAATGTATTCTGATGAATATGTAAATGTTGTGTATACATGGTTTGTACCTTCAAGTCTCAGTAAAGACAAACGTGCGAGTATTTGGCAGCTAAAAAGATCATAGATCAGTCGACTTCTGTGTAATGCTGATTTGTTAGTCGACTTCTGTGTAATGCTGATTTGTTACATGTCATGTGATTTTTTTTACTAAAAGTGCATAAAAGCTCGTTTACAGTCGAAAGATGGTTGAAAGATGACCGACTTGTTCATTTTACGTGTTGGATATTGGCTAAAGAGTCACGTCGACGTGCATTTCTGATGGTATGAACTAAAACTAGAGACAAACATTACGTACCGATTCTCATTAAAACCAGATATTTTCATGACAGACAACTCTAACCTAATAAGCAGATTGTCAAAAATCAAATCTCGGTCCACCTCACTTGTAACCTAGTTTACACCCGGGCCAGAGACCAAATGCTACTTAAGGGACACTCATGGGGTCAGATGGAACATCATTTGTATCTACTATATACAACCTTGTCACATCCATGTACCAAACATTTAAGCCAACAGAGACTATTTACAAGTAGATGTGTCAACTCAGCATTTTACTTTTATAGCTGGCTTTTCTGAAACAACAAAATGACATTTTGGTATGTGGTTAAATGACAAGTTGGGTAGTCTATTTTTTGAAGGTGACAAGTTTGGTACTATATACAACAAAATCATGACAAATATGAGAAATAATGTTATTCCAACATACAACCACCACCATCAGAATTAAATTTCAAACTAGCAGAATTTTAAATATCAATGGTGTGACAATTAACAAACAAACATATAATGTTAGCTAAGATCTCTTCTATAATTCATATTACATCACTCAAAGTACCAAACTAAATCATGTATGGTCCACTTCTTGGATCATGATGTGTCCGACCTTTTGGCTGACTAATCCACTTAGAGTTGTTTGTACCTAGCAGTAATTGAAATTTTTTATTTTCGGATTGTACTATTCGGTTATCTGATTCAATGAACCAATTTGTGAAGAAAATGACTTGAGCTGAATAGGTGAATCACTGAATCCCCATAGCCCGAAAGTTTGAGTCAGATTCACTGTCAAGGACCAAACCAATATAAAAAGAATCCGGATTCTTAGTATCTCAAATTTCGGTCCAGGTTAGGTTTTGGTTGCACACATCTAATAATGCAAGAAAAAGAAAAGGTTGTAATCAAAGTACAAATAACTATTCTTGTCCATAAGGAAAAAAATCCATGAAATTTGATTAGGACATTCATCCCTAATTTCCCAAAAAGCCAAAACTTAAGTAGGTTCAAAGGTGCATGTTACCTGGCAAATGGCAAAGACAAGTTTTCCACGTACCTTCAAGTAAAACATAAATCATTATCGACTAAATTAAGTTTCTAGAAGAACTGCCATAATCTTAAACATTAAATAAAACAAATAAGACAATCACTCAATTGCACATGATACTTGAAAAGTAAATAACTGGCGTATCTAGCTTTCTTGTTCGTTGTCGCCGGGTCGACGATATGGCATGAATCTATGGTCTTTCGCTGCGTTTTTCCTTCTCTTTTTCTCGATAAAGGATGCAAGCTTTCCAGATGCCTATAGGGAATAAAATGTTATATTAGCATTTATAATCTTCAATATGTGTCATACTTGAATGAAAAGACTGATGATAAGTTAATCTGAACCATCAGCTGTCATAACTAGAAGTGCCAATTTCAGCTCATTATTTATAAATAAGTCAATCTATGTATGTTTTATCTCTAACAATCTAACATAAATTAAGCTAAAGGACCTCTAACTAAAAACTGAAACAAAGTCAAATACTGAAGGTGATCAGAAAGTTTATTCAAAGGTATAAAAATCTCCCAAGTACCATTATTTGTGGGTATGGCCCAATCCGACACAATCCTTTTTTTAAGCAGCAAGCAGCACTAAAATTTTTACCCATTCTGACTGATGGCCCAATCCAGCCAACCCGTAGTACAAATAGACCATTTTAAAACCTTACCCAACCTGCTAATTTTGTCACCTTTGGTAATAACAAAAAAAACTGTTTCGAATTGATTGATCACTCAAGTATAATGCTTGCATTCATCGAGGATTTTTCCTTCCATTTGGTAAAAGGCCATCAAAAAGACTTTGACTTTTGTAACCATATTAACAAAACTAAGTGACTTTTGTAACCATATTAAAAAAACTAAGATAAAAAATAACTCTACAAATTGCAAAACTGATCGGTTTTGGTAGTGTTGTTTATTCGCATATTTAAGTCCAGTATAATGGTTTGGCAGGTCTATCACTAAGAGGACTACATTATGACTTAAGAGGCCAAACAGGCCAATAGTAGGATAAAAAGCCACTAATTTAATTACTTGGTAACTAGATAGTACTGTAAATAATAAGAAAAGCTACGGTGACGAAATATGCCAAATTTATATTTTCCGTTTGACATCAAAAGTCAAAGTTTGCAGGGGATATCATGCAAATACGTACCTTGAGCTCCTTGAATTTCTCAACCAGCTCTTGTTTTCGGATTTCAGCTGCAAAAAGGCAAATAAAAAAGTTGATTAAGATGTTCATTAATGTGCTCGTGAATTGATAAACATAAAACTTATTAGATCCTAAGTTGCAAACCATCATCTTTTATATTTCCTTGAATTCTACTTAAAGGTTCTCATTTTGCATTTTGTACAAACTAACACGCGCATACACACAGATAGAGAGAGAGGGAGCAACAAAGTTTACATTTCTTTAGATAATAAGGTTGTTTCCCTTGTTTGGCTGCTTCTCTTTCCTTCTTCTTGTGTTTAACCAAATATTCCTTATCTTTATGCTTTGTGGATGCTGATTTCAATTGCTTGTCCTGGCACAGAGTCATAAACTTAGTATTATGGCAAACATCATTGTTAACATGACTCAAATGTGAATAACTAGACCACTTACTATCCACGCTACATGCTCTTTCAACCCACTAACGACTTCTGGGTCCTTTGCTTTCTTCATCTGGTTCTTCAATCGCTATTGAAACCATAAAAGAATATTCAACAAAATGATTCATGAAACAATATCACGTATAAAGGTACATGGTTTTGAACTCTGTAAAAGCACCTCTTTTTCAGTAGGAAGCTGACCCTCGTAAAGAAAGTTATATCTCTTCCTGTGCCCATCTTCATCATATGTTCCACATAATGATTCAAAACGAGGATCACGAATAACCTGATTATAACAAAGACAAATAAAGAAGTTAAAAATCATTGTTTTGTTGGAAATATATTCCCTTGTAACACCTTATATAAGAGTATAAGACTGTTAGATAAAGACAAATATAACATTATTTACCTTTTTAGGAGCCTGAATGACTTCTCTAAATCTACCAACTGGCTTTTTGCTACTGATCTCCATTGGCCTGAAAAGATAACCATAATCGACCATTAAAAACTTGTAAAAAAATAATTTGAAAGAAAAAAAAAAGATAGTAACTTGCCAAGCTTACATACCTATTTTTATTCTCTCGTTTACCCTTTCTCTCTATTTTAGGCTTTTGATTAACTATATGTGACCCATCTGAGCGTGCCTTCAGCAACTCCTCGAATGTAACATTCGCAAGCACCTCTTGTATTTCTGTCTTCCCATCCTAATAACACATATATACACGGTAACTTGAATATAACAAACCAACAGTGGGTACAAGTAACTCAAAGTAGATACATATAATATATAAGGCAGACAAACACATCGTCAACACATAATTTTCTTAGTAATGGTCTCCTGGACAGGTACAATGGCAAGTTGGTACTTCCTGCTGGTAAATTCTTATTAAAAAGATATAGCGTGTTTTACAAGTCTAAAACACTTTTATTTCCTCTTTGTGCTGCTTATCATCATAGATTTTATCTATATTTTCCCTAAATCAGAGTTCAGATTTACTTTCAGGTGAAAGGCGAGAATGGACATGTCCCTCTTCTTCAGGGAGCAACAGCCATATACATAATATAAAGACCTATCACTACAATGCCCCTAGAGAGATAAGGCTAAATGGAGAGAAAAAGGGTTTTCCATGAGATACGGAATGAAAAATATTAGCCCCAAGTGCAGTTTGTGACTAATAGATTATCTGATAATGAGCAAGAAGTATTCGTCTTCTTGCTGGACATAATGTACTGAAAACTCCTCTTTTTCTTAGATGACTAGTATAGTTCCGTACATTCACTTTGTTGCAATATTAGTATCAAACTAATACTTTGGCTATTGGAATATAACATCTGGTTTAACTTTCAATCCTATATTAAATTATTAATAGAATATTTTCACTAACACATCAGAGTTTCAGAACTTATCGTTTTCTTGCGAATCAGATAACTAAACTATTAATTTCCAATCCGATCAGTAAATGAGTGAGGCCATATTGTACATAAAAACCACTAACTAGTAACATGTACAGCAAGTTTTGTGATCTATTTGCCAAAAAATTACAACAACAACAACAAACCCAATCCCGCCAGGGCAGGGTATGGGGGAGGTAAAATGTAGACAGATCATACCCCTATCCCAGGGTAGACCCGGAAGTAGAGAGACAAGTAGAGAGACGGCTTCCAACGAGACCTCCGGCAAGTGCCAAAAAATTACAATGATACCTAAATCGGCAACGAATGAAAGCACTAGACCATAACAGTTGATTCAAGAAAATTCAATATACAAATGCGTATAACACAACTCACATTTTCGGAAGCAGATTCTTCTTCTTCTTCTTCTACATCTTCTTCATCGCTGTCTTCAAATCTAATTTTGCTCGAAGTAGGCATATCATCTTGGCGAATCTTCATATTGATATATCTGCATTTGCATACAACTCCATTAGTATTAGACCAAGTTTATATTAATTTACACATAAAATCTCAAACCTTAAATTAAGACCAACTGAATGCATCAAAACTTGATAATGACAAAAATCACAGCCGCTATAATTTACTCTACTTTATCGATGTTTAGTTTAGTTGTTAATGTTCCAGTATACATATTGCCGCGGTCAAAAGAAGACATACTACTATCAGATACACAATTTGTTAATTGCTCACAATCTGAAAAACCAAATTCGTAAAATAACACATTTAAAATCACAAATTCACCATTAGTAGTCCAAAATCAGAAATTAGGCAGCAAACGAACGGGGCTTAAATGAAAAAAATTTCTTGTTTATCTCATTGGCTTATATTCTCATAAGCCCAAATTTACCAGCTTATTTTGAAACTCGTGAGCTTATATAATATAAGCTTATTATTATATAACAAGCTTAAATAAGCCGGTCAAAGTGAGCTTATGCTGAAACGAGATATAAGCCCATAAAAAAAAATCGTTCTTGTTCATAAAAACGTTAACTAATCTTTAAAAACAAATAATCATAGAACCTAAATGAAGAAACAATATTTTGTTAGTCTTAGAAACTAATGAAAATAAAACCAAACAACAATCACAAATTATTAATATGCCTTAATAATATCAATTAAGAATTTCAAAATATATACCCAATAATAGTTTGGCTTACCAGATTGAAATTCGAGTCGTAAGGAGAGTCAAAGACACTGGTCGCCGTTGAATGGTGGTCGGAATATGTAGCCGGAGAAGTGGCTGAGTCGCAAAGGGTTTTATTTACTAAAGTTTTTCTCACACAGTGGACAGTTTTACGTTTGAATATGAAGTTTTGTATTGGGCCTAATAAGTATTGAGCCCAAATAATAGTTTAAGCTTATACATTGAGCCCAAATATTTGGTGATGGTACTATGGTAGAACCGTAGAACTAAAGTGGTGACATATAAACATAACCATCCACGTGTATTTACGAAAACCTGAAAATAAGATCACAAACACAATTTTTTGACGCGTCAAGTCCTTTTCCTCCTTCCCCCTCCCCTGATGCGTGGTCGAGCAATTTTGGACATGGTTTGGTCATTTTCTTGACGGAACCAAGTTTTGGTTATTTTGGCTGGCTTGACAAGTGAAGGGCATGCCTATTTCCGTCAATCTAATTAAGTTGTATTGATTGGCCAAAAGCTGTACATGTCATTATGTTACATCATTGTGTGAAAATTGTTTTGTAAAATTTCTGTGATTTTAGTATTTCTGTCATAACATTACCACATTACGATTCTGCATCTAAAATTATTGACCAGTAGAGTGTCAATAAATGTGACAGAAACTCGTACCGCATTATTGCTGCTTTTGCAGTCATTTTTGCTGTTTTAAGTATCATCAATAAAAGTACAACCATAATACGAGCTCCATATTATTCAACCATTAAAGTGTACCTTGATTATCATTAAGACACTAACGATTGTATTCATTGAATCAAATTATTGGTATAGTCATTAAAGGATGAACTGTTTTGGCTACTACACAAGTCGCCTCATAATTAAAAAGGGTCATACTATACAGGCACCCAAAGGGCTATGCGATGCCTGGCAAGTGAAAATATAAAAGGGTTGCCAATCATTGGCAATGATTTGGTGGAATGTTTTTCTCGATTTCCGTGTCAATCATTGACATTTGGGTGCTTTGGTTTGTTTTGGTTTGCAGAAGGGTTCTACTATTAATACCCTCCCTACCCATAGCCTGCCACCTTGTCCCCAGGGAATATTCCCTTTGTCCCCCACTTTTTCCAGTACAACACAGTTTTTTGTCAGTTTCTGTTCCGTATTTCTGACAGTTTTAAGCGTTTGGCTTATTAAACTTTATATTTACAGTTCCGCATTTTCAGGTTTATAGCTTTTTGATATAAACAAAATTATAAAAATAAAAAAAAAAATAAAAAAAAATAAAAAAAAAAAACAAAAAATCTAGGGGGGTCCTAATAAAAAATTAGGGGGGGTCTTAATAACTCAACCCTTGCAGAAATATAAGATACAAGTTTTTTTATTTATTGTTTTACAAGTTTTTTAGTTTTTTACAAGTTTTTTTTTTTTTTTTTTTTTTTTTTTTTTTTTTTTAACTTTTTAGAAAAAAACGTAGTCGGAAATTTTTTGAGGCTCAAATTCGAAGGTTGCAAAGTGAGATTTTATCTCACTTTACCGTCCATTCGATTATCATCATCGCCTCGGAAAATTTTAAGGCTCAAAAATCATCATCGCCTCGAAATTTTTTTGAAAAAGGCTCAAGTTCGAAGGTTGCAAAGTGAGATAAAACCCACTTTGCCATCCATTCGGTTTCGGTTATCATCATCGCCTCACAAGTCACAACAGGTCTCAAACTGCACAAGTGCACAAGTTCACAACAGCAGTCTCAGGTCTCAAAACTGCACAAGTGCACAAGTTCACAACAGCAGTCTAGCCAAGCACCCCATGTCTCAAAACTGCACAACATGTCTCAAAACTGCACAAGTCACAACAGGTCTTAAAACTGCACAACTCTAACCAAGCACAAAACACGTTTTCATTGTGCAAGAGGTACGATTCCCTTTCTGCAAAAGTTCACAAGAAAGTAAACAAGTGCAGGCGTTCTACCTTATAAGCAACAACATTACCCAGCAACTAGCAAGAAAGCAACAACACAACTAGCAATATCTCCAAAAACCATAACAAACAACAACTAGCAAGAACTAAAACAGGACCACAAGTGTCACTGTCCACGACAACAAGCAACAACTGCACAAGCAACAGCACCACAAGCAACAATCATGTCTAGTTCACCATTTGACACACAAGAGGTAAACTTATCGAATAGGCTCAGATTATTAGCTTTTTAGCTCATGTTGGCTGCAAATTCAGTTTTGCTATGCCAAAACTCTTAAGTTTTATAAAAAAAAAAAAAAAAAAAAAAAAAAAAAAAAAAAAAAAAAAAGTCATCATTGCCTTTTTTTAGAAAATCATCAGTTTTGCCATGCCAAAACACTCAAGTTTTTTTCATTAAAGTTGCAAAGTGAGCTAAAATAATCACTTTACCATCTAGTAATGAAACGTGCCATGCCAAAACACTCAAGTCTTTTTCATTAAAGTTGCAAAGTGAGCTAAAAATGATCACTTTACCATCCAGTAATGAAACTGCATTACCAAATCAGTGAATAATGGGGTGCTTGGCTAAAGTATCACCCCTGCAGCCAACAAGGGTCATGCTATTGAGGCACCCCAAACCTGCAAAACATAACGAAACAGATAATCAACGAAACAGATACCAAACATGTTTTCAAGATCTAGAAACTTTTTAGATCTAAAATGTTTTTAGATAATCAAAGAAAACCAAACATTTTTTTTAAACCAACCTCAAATTTTTTTCAAGATCATAAAAAGATTCAAGATCTAAAAAAATTTTAGATCTAAAAACTTAAACGAAACAGATACCACCAAAACAGATACCACCACAACAGACGCGACCACAACATCACCACATCTCTCTAAAATTTGTACATGCAACCAACGATCTAACAAGTTTTATACTTGTTAGATCAAGTTTTTAGATCTAAATTTTTTTTAGATAATCAAAGAAAACCAAACATTTTTTTAAACCAACCTCAAATTTTTTTCAAGATCATAAAAAGATTCAAGATCTAAAAAAAATTTAGATCTAAAAACTTAAACGAAACAGATACCACCAAAACAGATACCACCACCACAGATACGACCACAACATCACCAATCTCTCTAAAATTTGTACATGCAACCAACGATCTAACAAGTTTTATACTTGTTAGATCAAGTTGTTAGATCTAAAATTTTTAGAGAGAGAGAGAGAGAGAAACAGGTGAGAAAGAGAGAGAGATTACTTTTGACAGAAGTGAGAAGAGACAGAGTGAGATATCAACTCAAAAGATAGAAAACGCGTACACGGTAACACCACAAAAAACGAACGCTTAACATCCTTTAAAACCACACACGTAACACACACACATCCTTTAAAACCACACACCTAACACACCCTTTTAATACTTTTTAAATTAAATTTTATTAATAATTTTTTTTAAATAAAAGTTTTATAAATAAAAGTATTATTACAAGTTTTATATAAAATGTATTTATAAATTAAGTTTTATATTAAAAGTTTTATATAAAATGTATTATAAATAAAAGTTTTATATAAAATGTATTATAAAAGTTTTATTTAAAAGTTATGTTAATACAAATAAACCGTAAAACCGTTTATTAATATTTTGCGATCTCTTTGTGTTTTGTTGATAACAAATATAATGTTATCTTAAGTATAATTATAAAGGATACATGCTAGTTTTATAAAGCATTTACATATAGCCATTTAAATACAAAAATGTAGTAATTAAGCATTTGTTGTAATAGTTTATTAGGATGGGTAAAAATCATAACCCATGGATCTTAACCCATACCCAAGAAGACTTGATACAATGTATACTTAGATACATTGAATCTAAAGATAACCCATGAACCAACCCATAACCAAAAAACCCATGGGCAAAGAGGAGCGTTCCACGGATCCCTAGGTTTACACTAGACGGATCCCAAGTGGAAGGGATCCGTGGGATCCGGGGGAACAGTGAAGGAATTTGCCTATAAATAGAGAGTCATTTCTTCATTCTAACTCACCCCTCTTCTTACTAAATCTCTCAAACACTCTCATTCTTTTCTAACATATAGATCACTTGATCTAGAGAGTTGTTCTTCTTTCTTTCTATTGTGATCCTCATATAGGTCCTTCTCTAAGGCGAGATCACGAGCATTCTACAAGTCATCCAAGCAAGGGGTCCTTGATTGATTTGTCACTCCGCAAGATTTCTGTAGCAAAGATCTTGTATTTGATATTTCACATATTTGTTGTGTAATAGTCGTGTTGGTTTGGTCCACCGTGTTACGGACTCGGTATCTAGCTTTGTACCGAAAAAAGTGTAAGCAACGTTGTGAAGGCTTCTCCGCCAAGTGAAGGAGTTTGTTGACATAGTGCTTGAACTCTCGAGTAGGTGACTCGGGGAGTGGAGTAGGGCAAGGAAGGTGTCCTTGTAGCCGAACCACTATACATCGGTTGTGTCTTTTCTTTCCCTTCGCTTTACTTTATTTACTTGCTTTATCATTAGATCTATACTATCTCTACATCCACAAGATCTCACATATTAACGAATCTAAAAGTTTTTGAAACTAACGTAAAATCGGCAAAACTATTCAACCCCCCCTTCTAGTTTTCCACAATTGGCATCAAGAGCTAAGTTTATAAAAGTTTTAAAATAAAATTGTATTTTAAAAACTTTTCGATCACTATGGGTTCTGAAAATTATAAGGAAGGGCAATCTATGCAACGACCACCACTACTTGAAACTAATGGTTTTATATATTGGAAAAATAGATTCGAAACATATGTGAAGTCTAAAGATATTGATCTTTGGTACATTATTGTTGAAGGTGATTTTGAGGCTACCTCAAATGATGATAAAGGAAATTTAGTTCACATACCTCATGATAAACTAAACGATGAAATGAAGAAAAAGCTTTCTAAAAATAGTGAAGAAAAAATGGTTTTATATAATGCTTTACCGAAAAAGGAATTCGAAAGAATTTCTATGCTTAAAACCTCTAAAGAAATTTGGAATTCTTTAGTTGTAACTCATCAAGGCAACCAACAAGTTAAAAATAATAAAATTGATTTATTTGTTCAACAATATGAATAATTTTCAATATCGGATGAGGAAACTATAGATCATTCATTTGCTAACTTTAATACTATTATTACATCTTTACAAGCACTTGATGAATCTTTTTCTAGCCGTAATCATGTTAGGAGATATCTAAGGGCACTTCCATCGAAGTGGAGATCCAAGGTGACGGCGATCGAAGAGTCAAAAGATTTGACAATTCTCACCCTTTATGAACTCATAGGCAACCTGAAAGTCTACGAGCTTGTCCTTGCTAAAGATTCCGAAGCTTCAAAGGTAAAAGAGAAACACAAATCTTTTGCCCTTAAAGCCAAAAAGGCTATGAGCGATGAGGAGAACTCCTCTTCGAGTAGTGACGATGAAGAGTACGCTATGGCGGTAAGGGACTTTAAAAAGTTCTTTAGAAGAAAGGGAAGATACGTCAAACAACCGTATGACGATAAGAAAGGCTTTCGGAAAAGCAAAGAGGACGAGAAGCCAAAGGATGATCGTACTTGCTTTAAATGTGGGGACCCAAACCACTTTATTAGTAAGTGTCCCAAACGGGATGATCAAAAGGCGTTCTTGAGCGGCACATGGGGAATGAGCGACGAGGAGGATGAAGAAATTTGTCTCATGGCAAATGACGAGGTATGTCACGAATACTATAGTAGTTCATCACTCGATGACGACTCATTGCATAATGAATGTGACAAACTATGCAACATTAGCTTAAAACTAATTAACAAAAACAAGCTCTTAAAGAGTCAAAATCAACGTTTAGATAAAGAAGTCATAGAATTAAAAGCAAAACTAAAACGTTTAGAAAAGGGTAAAATAGCAAGTGGTGAATGTGAACTTTGCGTTCAACTTCAAACACTAGTGGATAAATTAGATTCTAAAATTGCTAGAATGAGTACAAACACTTTAGATACAATACTCGAAGGTGTTAAAACCGGTAACAATCAAAAGGGTCTAGGTAGTCAACAACTTGATCCATCAACTAGTGAAAGTAAAGAAACAAAATTTGTTAAGGAACTAGAAAAACCAGCCACTGTTGTGGCGGATCCCACGGATCCCCTAAAAAGGAAACCGGCTAGTGTACAGAAAGGGATCCATGGATCTGCTGTAGCAAACAGTAGCAATAACGTAGCTTCCTCATCTAGAACTGAGTTTGTTATAGTTAATAGGAAGAAACCAACTCATGTCACCACTAGACAACCACCTCCAAAATATAATCCTACTTTTGCAAGAAACAAAGCTCCATCTTTTTCAAAACCTAATTCATTTAGGAGACCTAATAACGTTTACCCAAAAAGTAACCATCAAATGGGATGGAATCCAAACATGCAAAACGGTTTTCATTTTCAAAACTTTGCTCCTTGGAATGCATACTCATCTTATCCATACATGTCTAACATGAATGGAATGTTTAACACTAATGGACCCATGACAAATGGGGACCAAACTTTTGAGTTTATTATTATTTTAGGTGTGCTTAAAGGTCGATCTAGACCCCGATGAATGGGTCAAGGATAGCGGGTGCACGAGGCACATGACCGGCAATAGGGATCTATTCTCCACATATGAATCCTTCAATGGAGGTAATGTGGTGTTTGGAAATAGCAAAAGTAGAATCATCGGTAAAGGTACGATTTCTAACAAATCTCTAACCATTAACGATGTGTGTCACGTAGAAAACCTAAACTTTAACCTCTTAAGTATAGGACAAATATGTGATAAAAAGTGCAATGTACTTTTTACCGAAACCGGTAGTAAGATACTAAAAAATGGCATTACCATAGGAAAAGGAATTAGGAAACATGGAGTCTATGTCATTAAAATTGATAATGAACCTAAGGACAAACTATGTCTTACCTCTATGGATGATACTTCGACCTTATGGCATCGAAGATTGGGTCACGCCAACATGCGACTTCTTCAATCGCTATCATCCAAAGATCTAGTAAGAGATCTATCTAAGTTGAAATATGAACATCACTTTTGTGATGCTTGTAATGTAGGAAAACAAGCTCATTCTAGTCATAAAGCTAAAAACATGGTGTCTACAACTAGGTGTCTAGAATTACTACATATGGATTTATTCGGTCCATCCGCTATCCAAAGTTATGGAGGCAACTACTATACTTTGGTTATAGTGGATGACTATTCTAGGTATACATGGACAAATTTTTTAAAGAACAAAACGGAAACCTTTAATTATTTTGAAATATTAAGCAAAAAGATCCAAAGACAACTAGGAAGTCCCATAGTGTCTATTAGGACGGATCATGGTAGGGAATTCGATAATGAAGTGCAATTCGGAGCTTTTTGTGACGCTAATGGTATTACTCACAACTTCTCGGCTTCACGCACTCCACAATCGAATGGGGTAGTAGAAAGAAAGAATAGAACCCTACAAGAAATGAGTAGAACCATGCTTAATGAACAATCCATACCTCAAAAGTTTTGGTGTAATGCCGTTGATACTTCAACGTACACACTCAATCGAGTCTTAATTAGACCAATCTTAGGAAAAACTCCATATGAGTTACTTCGAGGCAAAAAGCCTACGTTAAATCACTTTAGAGTCTTTGGTAGTAAATGTTTTATTCTTAACACTAAGGATTACCTTACAAAATTTGATCCTAAATCAACCGAAGGTATCTTTTGAGGTTACTCGCCAAATAGCAAAGCTTACGTCATATTAAACAAAGAAACAATGAAGGTAGAAGAGTCATTAAATATAAAATTTGATGAAAGTTGATAAGGTTTTAAAAGGTACCTTTTTGAGGGGTCATTTAAGCCCTTATTCGATCACTTTTGTATCCGTTATTGCTTAATATCGTTCCTTTTCACTTTTTAGGTCTCTTGAAGGCAAAATGCTGGAATGATGCTTATTTGGACGAAAAGGCGCGAATATACGAAGAAAATGGCCAAAGTCAGAATCGAGACACTCAAAGCTGCTGAAACATAAGGCGACGGCGTCACTGCATATCTGCGACGCCGTCGGGAAGGAATTTTGCGACGGCTCAGAAGAAAAATTGCATGTTTTCAAGGGACGACGTCAGGTTCTAAAGGAGTAGGCCGTCGTTACTCAGACGGCCTAGATGCAGCCAAGACGGCGTCAGAGCTGAAGGGGACGGCGTCACAGTCATAAGGTGACGCCGTCGCAAGGTTTACGTGGCCAAGACGAAACCCTAATGACGGCGACACGACGGCGTCACAAAACACAAGGTGACGCCGTCGCAGATGTAATCTTATATATAGAATCCGAATTTTTCAGTTTTTGTGTGTAGTCTTTTGGAGTAAAAACCTAAAACCGAACCAAGGCTTTCTTGTGCAGTATTTTAGGGTTCTAAACCCTATTATACATCAAGATAAGTATTTACTTCATTAATCTAATTATGTCTTTGATTATTTGTGTGTATGCTTGCATGTTCTCCATGTCCGGCTAGATTATTTGTGTGTTTGCTTAGGGAATATGAAACTTAATTATTGAATATTGATTGGTTGATACTTATCTTAGTTGACTAATGATCTAGAGTGCGCTAGATTATTCGTTGTGTACTTAATGCTTGACTTTTCTTTGTGAACTTTAGAATATAATTATCTAGGTAATTGTAGGATAAAGTATTCAAGGACAACCGTAGAGTAGGCGTCTATAAATCACTAGAGGATTTGTAAACAAGACCCTTTGGTAATTTCAAAGAGTTAGGGAAACAAGCACGCCCTATAGCCTTAGAATCACAACGCAACTAGGAATAAGGACGTGACAAATCAACCATCAATAGGAGATAATTAAGGAGTAGTAAAACCTAAGTAAACACATCTTTAAACTATCATACGAGTACACATCAATTAGACATAGACTATCAAAACCTTAGCTTAGATAATTAGATAATAGTAGAGTAATCGGTAGCAATACCAACCCCCCAAATCCAATACCCGAGATTCGTACCTTTTCATTTTCTAAAAAACATAAAAAGATAAAAAAATAATCTTCCTCAACCTCAACCTTAGCGTAGTAACTTCTCACTAGCATTCCTATTCCCCTAGAGAACGATATCAATACCCGTGGCTTACCCTAATTACTACACTACAACGATTAGGTTCACTGCCTAGGGTGTTATAAAACTTGCTCGAAGAAAAGGAAGTTTCCTTGACCCCGAACGACGCGTGTAGCGTTATCAAGTTTTTGGCGCCGCTGCCGGGGAATAGAATAGCTAGTTAGTAGTCCACCTCGTTTAGGTTTCTTTGCTTGATTCCTATCAAGTAAATTTTTCTCATTTTTTTAGCTTTCTCTTAGTCTATCCCCCTTCTTCGTGACATTTGTTCGTAATCCCATCACTTTTCACCATGGAAGGTGACAACCAACCACCACTCATCAACCCACCACCAAACGACCCGCCAAGAGCCCGTACTCTTGGTGAGTACTCGAGACCAAACCACCTAGGTTATAGGAACACCATTGAGCTTCCCGACCAAGCCCAAACTACGGCCTTGCGATCCGACACCATCCGGTTGGTGCAAAACGGATGTGCATTCCATGGACTTCGTTCCGAAGATCCAAATCAGCATCTGAGGGATTTCCTCAAAATTGTCGATTCCATCGACCTTGATGCTACTACTCGGGAGACCACGCGCTTGCGTCTCTTCCAATTCTCTCTACGGGACCAAGTTAGTAATTGGCTTGAGCGACTTCCCGCCGGCTCCATCTCAAGTTGGGATGATCTTACTTCTCGCTTCCTTGCTCAATTTTTCCCACCGGGGAGAACCACTAAGCTTAGACGAGAAATCTTAACGTTTCAGCAACTCCAAGGTGAATCACTTTACAAAGCGTGGACTCGATTCAAGGATCTACTCCGTAGACTTCCCCATCATGGCATCGATCTTTGGCTTCAAATCCAAATCTTCTACGATCATACCAACTTCATCACTCGACGATCCATTGATCGGGCCGCCGGTGGAAGGCTCAGCGACTTCAATGGAGAGAAATCTTGGGATATTATAGAGGAGCTTGCTGATCAAAGCTACGAAGATTGGAATGATTATCCTGAGACTCCGATTAACGTAATCAACGCCATATCAACCCCGTCCAAATCCTCCGACACCATCGAGAAACAAATGAGCGCCATTGAGAAAGGGATTGATTATCTTATGGAAAGGCAGAAAAGAGCCCCCGTACAAATTCCTCGAGAGGCCGTCAAATTCGCCAACTCTACCTACCACCCCACACCTCCTTCGGAGTCTCCAAGTCATGATCAAAACCCAACTTCCGAAAGGCGTTTCCGTTCTACTTCCCCAATACCACTCTCACCAAGCTTCAAGGAACAAATGAGGGAGTACATGGCAGCTCATACGGAAAGATTAGCCAGGTTTGAAGAGGAGGTTTATAGGCAGAGAGAGGAGATGCAAGCAAAGATGACGGAAATGATGAATTTGGTAATTGAGTTTACCAAAACAAAGGTTCCCGAAAAGGTGCTCGTAAGAAGCAAAGATTGCCCTCCCACTTCATTTGTCAACGCTGTTTCCATTATGCCTGAGAATGCAAAGGTTGAGACGCGGAAAACTGAGGGAAGTAATAAGGAGGAGTCGGTGCATGACGACGAGCCTGAGACCATTGAATACTACCTTAAGCACGAAATCAACAAGAAAACCATTGCAAACCAAGTAAACAACTTTAGGTACAATGAAGTTCTCAAGGAAACCCTTGATGAAAAAATGACTGAAGAGGAGTATGACGCCCTACCTATGGGACCCCTGTATGAGTTAGTTATAAAAAAACCTCTAACAAGGAAACGTAACACCACAGGGAATTTCGTAATACCAGTTAGCATAGGTGACATTGATAATATTAATGCCTTGGCCGATCAGGGGACTGATGTGAACATAATGCCATTATCAATCTATAATAAGTTAACTAAGGAGAAACCAGCCAGTACCGACCTTAGACTCTCCTTAGCTAATCACACTTATGTTCACCCCGTAGGAGTCACAATAGATGTTCTAATTGAGGTGGCTAACATTGTTTATCCGGTAGATTTCGTGATCGTTGATTTTGAAGAAGACAAAAACATACCCCTCATTCTTGGAACACCGTTTCTAGCTACCGCCAAGGCAACCATCAAATGCGGAGAGGGCGTCATGATACTCAAAAGCGGAAAGGGGTATGCTAGGATACCCATCATCCCAAGGTATCCTCTCAAAATCATGGAAATGATTATGAAAGGGAATCGGAAAAACCCTAGCCATAATGTTAAGAAAAAGATGAATGACTGGGAAAAAGGGCTTAGAGACTTCATGGTCCAAGGATTGTATGCAACATTGTGGAAACCCGATAATAAGTTAGGAAGCAACCCCACCTCGGTACCTAAGGCACAAAAGGACCCTAAGAAATTTCTAAAAGGAGAAAAAGTACTTCTGTACAAATCAAGGAAAAGGGCAATGCAAGGAAAAAACAACCCAAGATGGTTTGGGCTTTTCACAGTTAAGGAAACCAACTTAAACGAAACCGTCACCATAATTGACAGCAATGGCCTGGAATCCACGGTGAACATACAACGTTTACGCCGCTTCGATGAAGAGAAAATGAATGACGAAGAGGGCGGTGATGCAAAAACGTAGGAGTAGGACTACGAGTCTAGCTACAAGACTCTTAAATAAAGAAAAGCGCTTCGTGGGAGGCAACCCATGCTTAATTGTTTGCTTGTTAGTGTCATATATCTTTTATTAATTGTTTGTCCTCATGTTTGAATTTGTAAAAATGCTTTATTTTGTTTTTAACCTCGTCTTAATTACATAAAAAGGTATTTTACATAAAGGATAAGTGTAGGGAGGATTACACACGTTTTCATAAGAAACGTAAACATGAGAATAACAATTAACTAAAAGATATATATGTTTGTTTGTTCGAGTCAAATGCTTGTATCGAGTCATAATGGATGTTTTTTTGCAGAAGTTTTTCCAGATTCTAAAGATGCAAATTTTCCAGAATTTTTTCCAGAAAATCGCGGACCAGTTTTTGTTAGGATAACCTGACGGCGTCAGGATTGCAACCTGACGGCGTCAGGAAGGAATAAAAACATCAGCTTACTTTTTCTCGTTTTCTGAGCTACTTGTAAAATTTTGGAATTTTCCAGATCTTAACTTTCAAAACAAATTCTGTAAACATCCATTCCACAAGCATTATATCCTAGTTTAAATCGAGTCTTATGTATATTATTACCGCCGATTTTACGCGAAGGTTTCGTTTGTTTTCTTCTAGTGTGCAGGTTTAGTTTGTCAAGAAGAAGTTACACAAGTTTGGAAGGAGCCTTTCACGCAAAAACTCTTCTTGGAAAAGATTTAACCACCACTTTTTACGGATCCTACCGAGCTAATCAGGGGAGTATTAGTTTCTTTCGTTTTTAATTACCTTCTATTATCATAACTTTGATACTTTCGGGGAACATTGGGGACAATGTTCAGTTTAAGTGTAGGGAGGGAAAATAAAACGGGAACTTTGAAACTATGCTTATCCTTGACTATTTGCTTTGTCCAAGTGTATTTGTGTAATAAACCATGAGAAAATGTAGGTTAGGGTAATTTTAGCCAAATTTAAAATTTTTTCATGACGTATAGGAGTGGGCCATTAGTCTTAACAAAAGCGTCTCATGGATAGGAAGTTGCATGACTAGCACAAAAACCCTTTACCACCTAAATTCCACCCAAAATGTGAGGATCGCCCTTAGATTAGTAGGAATTAAAGCATTCATCTTTAATGCTTAGAGTGTGAACCGGTAGTATATTAGATTCTAGAACTTGTTTTGTGATGCATTCCGAGATCGCTAGTGAGACTACACTTGTGTAGTTAGGAATAACTAAATGATAAGAGGCATTAGGATAAACCCTTGTTTGATACCTGTAATATAATTACTTCTTCCACCTCGGTTGAGTAATTCCCCCACACCCTTTGCGTTGTACTCATCTTTAGTACACGATACCCATAGTTAACCCCCCAGAGCCTATCCCTTTCGCGGTTCTCGTGATGTTTCGGTTTTTCCGGAATATCAATGAAGAGCATTGTTTACACCCCACCCCCAAATATACACCCAAATCGCCTTAGCCTACCCTTTATTGCACTCACTTTTAGTGCAAATTTATGTTATCACCCAAAACCCATAGTTCAATTATCTGGTTGCTTGCATGAGTTGCTAAGTCGAGTCATATCCTTTGTATACAGTTTTGGGATGATTGGGATTCATGGGAAAAGTTAAAGTTTATGAAACATAGGGAAGAGAACGTTAAACTCAAATTCCCTTTGTTTGCATAATAATGTACTCCAAGTGTTTTGATCTTTTCAATTCGGGTCAAATTAGTGTTAGAGTAATAAAAACTCAAGTGTAGGGATGTGTCTATAAATCCCTATCATTTTGATGTACCGTAGAGGATGGTAGAGTAAAAGTGTATAAAAAAAAAAAAAAAAAAAAAAAAAAAAAAAAAAAAATTCGAAAAAAAAAATTATAAAAAAAAAAAAAAAAAAAAAACACCGTACGGGCTACCATCCTACATCTATCTTTTAAATTATGTTTGTTTATTTTCGTTGCCTAGAGTTTTAGAGTGTCGAGTCTTGGCTTAGCAACGCCATTCTTCGTATACTTGCAACATAGAGATTTTTGACTATCCACCACTAAATAGCCTATCCCACCAAACCCTTCATTTCCCTACCGTAAGCCTAACATTACAACCCTTTAAAAGACCTCTTTGATAGTCTTTCCTAGGTGCTTACGCCAAAGCGACGGAGGTTTGATCTATTCTCAAGCCTATGGTAATCTATGTACTAGGACCGGTTAATGAGTGTTTATCTTCCATTTCCGATTTGTTATATTTCATATATACACCCGAGAGAGATGTGAGTATCCAAACACCCCATGTGAGGTGCTAGTATGTAATTTCCGTGCTTGTTATGACTTTTGCGGGGCTTATATGTGTTGTGGACCGTTTTGAATGGATGCTTCATGAACCCTAACTTATAAATTAATTGGCTAAAAGCACATTTGCTTGAGGACAAGCAAATACCAAGTGTAGGGATATTTGATAAGGTTTTAAAAGGTACCTTTTTGAGGGGTCATTTAAGCCCTTATTCGATCACTTTTGTATCCGTTATTGCTTAATATCGTTCCTTTTCACTTTTTAGGTCTCTTGAAGGCAAAATGCTGGAATGATGCTTATTTGGACGAAAAGGCGCGAATATACGAAGAAAATGGCCAAAGTCAGAATCGAGACACTCAAAGCTGCTGAAACATAAGGCGACGGCGTCACTGCATATCTGCGACGCCGTCGGGAAGGAATTTTGCGACGGCTCAGAAGAAAAATTGCATGTTTTCAAGGGACGACGTCAGGTTCTAAAGGAGTAGGCCGTCGTTACTCAGACGGCCTAGATGCAGCCAAGACGGCGTCAGAGCTGAAGGGGACGGCGTCACAGTCATAAGGTGACGCCGTCGCAAGGTTTACGTGGCCAAGACGAAACCCTAATGACGGCGACACGACGGCGTCACAAAACACAAGGTGACGCCGTCGCAGATGTAATCTTATATATAGAATCCGAATTTTTCAGTTTTTGTGTGTAGTCTTTTGGAGTAAAAACCTAAAACCGAACCAAGGCTTTCTTGTGCAGTATTTTAGGGTTCTAAACCCTATTATACATCAAGATAAGTATTTACTTCATTAATCTAATTATGTCTTTGATTATTTGTGTGTATGCTTGCATGTTCTCCATGTCCGGCTAGATTATTTGTGTGTTTGCTTAGGGAATATGAAACTTAATTATTGAATATTGATTGGTTGATACTTATCTTAGTTGACTAATGATCTAGAGTGCGCTAGATTATTCGTTGTGTACTTAATGCTTGACTTTTCTTTGTGAACTTTAGAATATAATTATCTAGGTAATTGTAGGATAAAGTATTCAAGGACAACCGTAGAGTAGGCGTCTATAAATCACTAGAGGATTTGTAAACAAGACCCTTTGGTAATTTCAAAGAGTTAGGGAAACAAGCACGCCCTATAGCCTTAGAATCACAACGCAACTAGGAATAAGGACGTGACAAATCAACCATCAATAGGAGATAATTAAGGAGTAGTAAAACCTAAGTAAACACATCTTTAAACTATCATACGAGTACACATCAATTAGACATAGACTATCACAACCTTAGCTTAGATAATTAGATAATAGTAGAGTAATCGGTAGCAATACCAACCCCCCAAATCCAATACCTGAGATTCGTACCTTTTCATTTTCTAAAAAACATAAAAAGATAAAAAAATAATCTTCCTCAACCTCAACCTTAGCGTAGTAACTTCTCACTAGCATTCCTATTCCCCTAGAGAACGATATCAATACCCGTGGCTTACCCTAATTACTACACTACAACGATTAGGTTCACTGCCTAGGGTGTTATAAAACTTGCTCGAAGAAAAGGAAGTTTCCTTGACCCCGAACGACGCGTGTAGCGTTATCAAAAGTCCACCCAAACCCTCTCCACCTCTTGTCGATGACGAGATTATAGAAAGTGAAGCTATAGTAATAAAGAAAAAGATAAGTGAAGAAGAAGAACCTCTAAGTGATGAAATAATAAACATTAAAGAGTCCAAAGATCACCCCGTAGATAAAGTCATAGGAAAACTAAATGAACGAACATTAAGGTCTCAAGTTCAAAACCAAAGTAACTTGTTTTGTTTCGTTTCAACCTTAGAACCTAAGAATACACAAGAAGCCATAAAAGATGAGAGTTGGGTAATGGCTATGCAAGAAGAACTAAATCAATTTGTTTCTAATGATGTTTGGACACTTGTCCCTCCACCTAGTAATCAAACCATAATAGGAACCAAATGGGTTTATAAAAACAAATTAGATGCAAACGGACTCGTGTCTAGGAACAAGGCTAGACTCGTTGCTCAAGGGTATAACCAACAAGAAGGAATAGACTTTGATGAGACCTACGCCCCCGTGGCTAGATTAGAGTCTATAAGAATACTTCTTGCGTATGCTTGTGCTAATGATCTAAAGCTTTATCAAATGGATGTCAAAAGCGCTTTTCTAAATGGTTTCATAAATGAAGAAGTATATGTAGCTCAACCTCTGGGCTTCATTGATTTTGAAAAACCCAAACATGTTTATAAATTAAAGAAAGCCCTTTACGGTCTTAAACAAGCTCCAAAAGCTTGGTATGATAGACTCAAGTCATTTCTAGTTAAACACAACTACACCATGGGGTTAGTTGACAACACACTTTTTACTAATAAAAGAGAGTCACATATAATCATAGTACAAATATATGTAGATGATATTATATTCGGATCCACTTGTCAAGACATGTGTGATGATTTTTCTAAAATCATGCATGACGAGTTCGAGATGAGTATGATGGGAGAACTTAGTTTCTTTCTTGGTCTACAAATAAAACAACTAGAAGATGGTATCTTCTTCAATCAATCTAAATACATCAAGGAGATGTTAAAGAAATTCGGTCTAGAAGAGTCAAAACCAATTAGGACTCCAATGTCATCCGACACCAAACTCACAAAAGATGAAGACGGAGAATCCGTAGATAATACTAAATATCGTGGCATGATAGGTAGCCTTCTCTACCTCACGGCAAGTAGGCCGGATATCATGTTTAGTGTTTGCTTATGTGCTAGGTTTCAAGAAGACCCTAAAACATCACACCTAGAAGCCGTAAAAAGGATATTTAGATATATTAAGGGTACAACACAATTAGGATTATGGTATCCTAAGGGCACGGGAGTAGAAACAATTGTATATGCAAATTCTGACCATGCAGGTGATTATGTTGATAGAAAAAGTACAAGTGGGGTATGTACTTTTATGGGATGTTGTTTAACATCTTGGTTTTCTAAGAAACAAACGGCACTTGCAATTTCAACAACCGAAGCCGAGTACGTCTCCGTTGGCAAAGCATGCCAACAAGCACTATGGATGAAACAAGCGTTAGTAGACTACGACATTCATCTAAGCGACATAGCCATCCTATGTGACAACAAAGGTGCCATCGACTTAAGCAAGAATCCTGTATTGCATTCTCGCACAAAACATATAGAGATTCGTCACCACTTCTTAAGAGACAATGTTCAAAAGGGGAACATTTCTATTGAGAAGGTAGCATCCGAAGACAACATAGCCGACGTCCTCACCAAACCGTTGAAACGGGAACAATTCAACCTACTTCGTCTTGGTCTTGGTCTAATGGAACAAACGTCGTAACTTATTTGACTCTACAAGGTATGTAAACATTAGCCTTCTTCTTTCTGAGTCTAGGATTTCTATTTCACGCACAACTCACAAACAATACGAGAATTTTCAAAACCCAAGATAAGTTTTCCACTTATAGCTTTCTTATTTTCTCTTATACATATACATTTTCAAAGAAAATTTCTTTTCAAAATATTTTCTAAAAGGATGATATCTTCCCGTATCAATTTCACAAAAGCAATTTCTCACGTCTAGGACAAATCGCTTTTTCATTATTAATACAAAGTAAAAACCCGTTTTCATTGCATCTCATGTCTTTTGAATGCTAAAGGGGACACATAACTAATATGTGTTTTCGGGTACATTCATTTAAGCGACAATGAATTAGGAGCATTGATAACACTCAATTACGTACTTGTGTACTAAATATGTGTTTTCGGGTTATCTCAATAGGATTTTTTTTTTACTTCTAGTTTATTTTTCTTTTTCGTTTTAGAGGTCGAGATAACCGCAACTCCAATTAGTTTGCATATAGGCACACACTAGGCAAAAATGTTTCCAAAAGGAAAATTTTGTGCTGCCTGCATCACCAGACCCACGGACCCCAGCCTTCATGCTGGATGGATCCCTCAAGGGAAGGATCCGTGGGATCCGTGAAGACAGAAGCTGTTTTTATCCTTTATTTTTCTCACTTTGGATGAAAAATCCACATTGGCTTCATTTTTGGGAGTATGCTCTTTAATGCTTGTGTTCTCATGATCACATGCCTTGAATTCACATCTAATCATTAGATTTTAATCCATATTTTGGTTCAAGCATTCATTACAATGCTTTGTTTTTCTATATATAGAACTCCCAAAATGCTTGCATACTCCATCTCCTCCTCACAAATACATTACATCATGTCATCCAAAAACCCTTTAGGAGAATCATCTAGTACAAACAATCATGATATCCAAACCTTTGTACTTCCACCATCCAAAATACCACAATCAAACTCTAGGATATCCGCACGGATTAGTATCCGATCTTGCTGCTTAGCAAAAACAACCTCAAATGGTTCATCCTCAACAAATAACTCACCACAAGATGCTTCCATAATAGCACCTCCCTCATCTACAACAAGTACACCAACTTCATCACCACCTAAAGTCACTCTTTTGGAACTCCTTAAGACTCCAACAAGATCTAACCAACCTAAAGAAAAAGAATTAGTCTTTTCAACACCCCCCACATCTCCAAATAATATCTTTCAAAATCTTGAAACATCACCATCATTAGCTCCCATCACATTACAAGAACATCTAGGTTCTTTTCCACCACCATTCACAAATATTCCGGATGTTAATCCATATTTTCCTATTTTTCCACCACAACTTCCGCATAACTCAAATCAAAACAACCCGGAAAACTTCCGCACTCATTACCCACATCATTTACATTGTGAACATTGCCAATCCACTAGGGAAATCGCAATAGAAGTTAGGGAAGAAATGCGTTTCATACTCAACCTCATCCTTGATCGCATCAATACCATCACTCATCAAAACCTCCATCCATAACCTTATGCAAGCATGGAAGGAATCACTACTACTATTTTCTACTTTTAGTATTTTTTTTTTCAAGAACAAGTCTTGTTCTTATTTTTACATGCTTGTAAGTGGCATAAATACCACTACAATTTGTTGTTTTATTACAAGGCATTGTTTACATACCTTAGCTCCCAATCTAGATTCTCGGCAATCACAAGATTATTTAAGCATGTTACTAACCTTTCTTTGTGTAGGATTTTAATTTTTCTTCTCTTGAAGCCCCAAACAAGGGGGAGCTACCGTCAAGGGGGAGTAAGAAATACGTAGACTACTTCTCTTCCAAATTAACTTTTTGTTTCGACAAAAAGGGGGAGAAGAAGTAAAACTTAGGGCTTTCGGCTTTCAAAAATTACATCTATTCTTAAGTTTTACTCATCATAACATTATGTTTTGTCATCAACAAAAAGGGGGAGATTGTTAATACAAATAAACCGTAAAACCGTTTATTAATATTTTGCGATCTCTTTGTGTTTTGTTGATAACAAATATAATGTTATCTTAAGTATAATTATAAAGGATACATGTTAGTTTTGTAAAGTATTTACATATAGCCATTTAAATACAAAAATATAGTAATTAAGCATTTGTTGTAATAGTTTATTAGGATGGGTAAAAATTATAACCCATGGACCATAACCCATGGATCTTAACCCATACCCAAGAAGACTTGATACAATGTATACTTAGATACATTGAATCTAAAGATAACCCATGAACCAACCCATAACCCATGACCCATGACCCATAACCAAAAAACCCATGGGCAAAGAGGAGCGTTCCACGGATCCCTAGGTTTACACTAGACGGATCCCAAGTGGAAGGGATCCGTGGGATCCGGGGGAACAGTGAAGGAATTTGCCTATAAATAGAGAGCCATTTCTTCATTCTAACTCACCCCTCTTCTTACTAAATCTCTCAAACACTCTCATTCTTTTCTAACATATAGATCACTTGATCTAGAGAGTTGTTCTTCTTTCTTTCTATTGTGATCCTCATATATGTCC
Organism: Chrysanthemum seticuspe; assembly: GCA_019973895.1. Lineage (NCBI taxonomy): Eukaryota > Viridiplantae > Streptophyta > Magnoliopsida > Asterales > Asteraceae > Chrysanthemum > Chrysanthemum seticuspe. Next base: position 136,731,470 of record BPTQ01000008.1, read on the forward strand.
TTCTTTAAGGCGAGATCACGAGCATTCTACAAGTCATCCAAGCAAGGGGTCCTTGATTGATTTGTCACTCCGCAAGATTTCTGTAGCAAAGATCTTGTATTTGATATTTCACATATTTGTTGTGTAATAGTCGTGTTGGTTTGGTCCACCGTGTTACGGACTCGGTATCTAGCTTTGTACCGGAAAAAGTGTAAGCAACGTTGTGAAGGCTTCTCCGCCAAGTGAAGGAGTTTGTTGACATAGTGCTTGAACTCTCGAGTAGGTGACTTGGGGAGTGGAGTAGGGCAAGGAAGGTGTCCTTGTAGTCGAATCACTATACATCGGTTGTGTCTTTTCTTTCCCTTCGCTTTACTTTATTTACTTGTTTTATCATTAGATCTATACTTTCTCTACATCCACAAGATCTCACATATTAACGAATCTAAAAGTTTTTGAAACTAACGTAAAATCGGCAAAACTATTCAACCCCCCCTTCTAGTTTTCCACAAGTTATATTATAAAAGTTTTATAATAAAAGTTGTATTATAAAAGTTAGTATTAAAATAAAAGTTGTATTAAAGTTGTATTTTTTAAGTTTTATAAAAGTTGTTAAAAAATGTAAAAAAGTTATAAATTATATGTTAAACATGAAAGTTATAAAAGTTGTTGTGTTTTTTATTTTTTAGGTGTTCGGTACCGAAGTTGCTTTAACTGATTGGGTGCAATCTACTGCTCAATCGAACGGTTTTCTTATTGTTAAAGGAAGAACTAAAACAGATAGGGGCTATAAGTACTCAATCAAATTTAAGTGTTCTAGACATGGGACGTCTGCACGTGAAGGTTTAGAAGATGAACTTGGACGGCAGACTGGTACCGCTAAAATTAATTGCCCATTCAGATTACTGTCGAAATTTATAAAAAGTCGAACTGGTACCACTAAAACTAGTGGTTGGATCTTGAGGGTCAAGTGTCCGAGGCATAATCATGATTTTGTAGACTCGTTCCATGGTTTTTCACAGGCCATGCGATTAAAAGAAAGTGAGTTAGATTTGGTGGAGCAGTTGACAAAACATCAAGTAGCACCACGAATTATACTTTCTTCACTAAAAGAGAGTGATCCAAATAACGTGTCTAGCATTAAAACGGTATATAATGCACAAGACAAGATACGTCGCGCCAGTCGTGGTGATTTGACTCCGATACAACTCCTTTTAGTACATTTGAGGCGTAAAGGTTATACATATTACCCCAGGGTAAATGACCACACCAATGAGCTGGAGGAAATATTTTTTGTTCACCCGACGTCATATGCCCTGTGGACAACATTCCCGGAAATCATGCTGATGGACTCCACATATCACACCACGTTGTTTAAACTGCCATTCTTTACAATTGTTGGAGTTACTTCAACAAACAGAACATTTTCAATGGCGTTTAGCTTTTTGAACTGTCAAAAAGAGCCAAATTTCAAATGGGTGTTGGAATGTGTTAAGTTGGTGATAGAAGAACAATATTACCCGCGGGTTATCGTCACTGACAGAGATTTAGCGTTGCTTAGGGCATGCAGAGCAGAATTCTCAAACGCTAACAGATTACTCTGTCGATGGCATATCAATCAAAATGTGCTCAAGTATTGCAGACACAAATTCGATACGCTAAAGGAGTATGAGTCCTTTAGATGGACATGGGAATTAATGGTTACAACTCCGACCGAAGATGTGTTCACGCACTATTATCATCACCTATAGGATTTATTGGTCAAAAAACAAGGTACTTACCCATTAATACATTTTTTTTTATTATTTAATAAATAACAACTCGAATTGTTTTCTCACTTTATTAATTCATTGTTTTCTCAGATGTTTTGTGGTTATTTAATAACTGGCTGCAACATTACGACCGCATGTTTGTGTCGTACATTGCCGATCAATATCGCAGCTTCGGCCAGGCAACAACATGTAGAGTTGAGGGTTAACACGCGCTGTTGAAGTTATACTTGGGCTCCACACAGTCCAGCTTAGACACGTTGTTGTGTTCGGTCGACAAGATTATAGTTGCGCAAGAAACTGCGATACGAGCCTCTTTGAATACAAGCAAAATCAAGAAACTGCATTCGTGTAAGGGCACACTATTTAACGAATTGCGGTATAATGTTTCAAGAGATGCTTTACTACTCATACTCGCAGAAAGTAAACGGGATGTGGACCCACATGAATGTGGTCATCAGTTGCGGTTAGTTTATGGTTTACCATGCTATCACGAACTGTATTACCTTCAGAGTCATGGTATGTATTTTAAATTTATGTCTATCAAGTTATTCTCCCCGTCAATACCGATAATTTTAACTAGTCACTTTTTTCGAATACAGGATCGCCTATTCCGCTTGATTTTGTTGATAATTTTTGGAGAACACTAAGTGTTCCTTGGCATGTTGTCCGAAATACTCAAGAGCCTGAAGAGCCTGAATATCTTTCTTGTCAAGATGACTTAGAAAAATTCCAAAATGTTTTTACCAAAGCATCGTCGTTTGTCAAGAAAAATATGTTAAACATGCTCAGAGGTATATACGCTCCTGAATCTATGTCAACCCAACAACCTGCTGTTAAAGAAAGTAATCGTGGACGTCCGAGCGAAAAGGACAAAAAATCAAAGGCTAAAAAAAATATCCCAGATTTGAACCAAGAACCCACCACAGGACACCGCAGAAGCTATACAAAACCTAAAAAAGTCCGAGACTTAAATGAAGAAACTGCGAGACATAGTTGACTTGAACGAAGAGGTGAGCGAGGGCGATTTAAGACACGACTTGTACATTCCAAATGACAGTAGCGAATATTTTATGGCTCGAATTCCACCTCTTTTCCGACGGTGGATCCTTGATGAGTGTGTAAATACTCATCATTTTTATACAAAATAAACTGCAAAATCATCTGAAAATACTCAGAAACACATCTAAATGATCAAAATATCACAAATCAGTGTTTTATGTGTTTCAAATTCAAAAATATCAAAATCAGATGAAAAACATATCAATTTTGCAAAAATTGCAGTTTCAGTCCCCCAAGTTTCAAGAATTGTCAAAAATAGTCCCTGAGCCAAAATTTCAAAAGAAAAGTCACCAAAGGTCCTTTTTAAATCAAAAGTTATCAAATTTAGTCCTTTGGTGGAAAATATCAAAAAGTTTGAGAAATTACAAGTTTAGTCCTTCAACTTTCAAAATTGGCAGAAATGGCCCCCGGAAAATTGCAAAATGGCAACATTGGTCCTTATACTTATTGAGATTGTCAATTATGGTCCCTTGAAGCAACTTTGCAAGATTGGCAGTTTAGGTCCCTCCATTTTCAGAAATTACATGAAAGGTCCCTAAGTTATTTATACTTTAAACCTATTTTGGACCCTTTCAAACCTTGGACCCCTGTCATATGAATTTGACCCCCCCCCTTTTAAATATCTGGTCAAAAGACCAGTCTAACTGGTCAAACAAACACCCTTCCCCCTTTTCCCTCCACCCTTGTCTGCCCACCATGCCCAGCCACCAACACCACCAACCCAGCCTCCTATCACCTCTTTTTGTCTCCCCCACCTCCACCAAACTCCAAGAAGCATTTAATGCCTTCTCACCAACCATATCACCCCCAACTGGCTTATAAGAGATTTGGCGCCAAAATCAGTTTTAAACGGTGGAGATTATTTTTGAGCAATCCAATGGTCAGGATTGATGGGAAACATTCAGAAGTGAGAGAAAATGAGCTTGGGTTATAAAAAGATAGCATTTGGAGGAGGAAAGAGAGTCTTCTAGTTTTTAATTTTTCACTTATGTCGTTTTGATGTTTAATCTTTCAACTTAGTGTAAATCTTGTAATGTTTTGTTAAAATGTATTCACTTTAAGTATTTGAATGTATTAAAACTGATTCCAAGTACCAATTTTCAGTTTAATGATATAATCTTCATTTTATGTCACTGTTGAAATTTTCCATTTCTAAATCACACTCAAAAGCTTTACAATGCTTGTTTCTCAGTTCTGTGGAGCTTAAATGAGCTTAGCATAGCTTTTCATAAGCTTATAATTGAGTTTCAAACCATTTTGGTTCTTGGTCAACTAAAGTCAAACAGGTACAAAAATTGGCAATGAAGGAGGAATTGGGTTGATGCAGTTGGAAAGGGTTTGATTTGGATTCATTTGGGTGAAATTTAATAGGGTAGTGGTTCATAGTTCTTGGATTCAAGCCATAGTGGCTAGGACCCTAGTAAGTGAATTTTTGAGTTTCTTAGCATTACCTTCAATTATAGTTAAAACTGGTTAAAAACTGTTTAAATAGTTGTAATTAGGTTAAGTGATTGTGGTTTGATCATTGATACAAGGCTGCTCATTGTTTATCTCTTTTAATCTTCACAACAGTCAAGTACAAGGGTGTTTGGATTTATAGTTTAAAAGGTGTTAAAGGTGTACTCAGTGTATAACCTTTGTTTGTGCAAGATTGTTTAGTCATATTAGACTCATTTGAGCCATAGTTTGGTCTGCAACATCATAAAAAGTCAAAAACCATGTCATTTGGATCCAACAGGCCACTGTTGGATTTTTAAAGAGCAAATCATTTGTTTTGTGTTCAAAAGTCATTAATCTAGCTTGCAGTAGTCTCAATACATCATATAATATCAAGTTCAGTTGAGAAATTTGGATCAAACTTCACCAAAGTCAACTTTGTTTCTGTTTCAAAAAGTCAAAAATGTCAAAAATCTAGTTTTGTGCAGACATTGCAGGTTGTGCACAGGCTCCATTATAGGGTTTTAAGGTTTGATTTTTGGTTTATAAGTAGTTCTCTTGGTTATCTTTAAGACCTCATATCTGTTTTTGCTTTAAGCTCTTTGGATAAGCTTGGACATAAGCCCAAAGTAGGCCCCATCTGCCCTGCACCAAACTCAGTATAAGCTGAGTACTTTCTCAGTTTTTGTGCAAGCCTGCACAAGGCCTATATAAGCTTGTTAGAAGCTGGTCTTTTGGTCAGAGGTAGTCACCTAGGTCTAGTTGAGGTATCAATCATTGGTTTTTAGTTTAGAGCTTATTTGTGTGCTTATTCTTGGACTGCAAACTAGTACCCATAATCTGTTTTAGCTTATAACATCAAAACATCAAATCTGTGTTAATCTGCTATCCATTGTTTAGAGCTTATTGTTTTTAGTTGAAATCTAGTTAATTTGATATATTAGTGCTTCTGTGATCAGTGGGTTGCCTGTTTTAATCATTTGGCTTATTTAGTACTTATTTCAATAAGCACTCTCACATCAGCTCCATAATCTTGTACACAAGTACCTATTTTTCTAATTTTCATAGCTTCTTATCATTATTTTAGAGTTTCCCTGAATTTTTCAGATTTTTATAAGCTGTTTTGCTATTTTTCCTATTTTTAATTAGTTTTTAATACTTTTTAAATAGCATTTAATACAAAAAATTAGAAAAAGGTTCAAAAAAATAAGTTTTCAATTTTCTTAGGCTTAGATAAATATAAAAAGTAAAAAAAGTAATTTTCCATATTTTTCATAGTTCATTTGGTAATTTTTAGCAATTTAATTAGATTTTAATAGTTTAAAATCCCTAGAAAATAGAAAAATAGTCTCAAAAATACAAAAAATAGTTTTGAAAAGTCTATTTTGATATTTTAGACTTTTCCAAGTCTTAATCTTATTTTTCTAGCTCATTTTCCTATTTTCTTGTAATTTAGGTAATTAATTATTAGTTAAAAATAGTTTTTAATTAGATAATTAGTTTTAAAAATAATTTTCTTTTTCTAAATATTTTCTTATATCATTAGGTTTGTAAAAACATCATTTTCATATTTTTAGGGTTAATATTGAATTAGTTTCACTTTTTATTTTTTACAGTCGCGTAGATTTTAATTTAAACGTACGTTTTAGGTTTTAAACGTTCATCACTTTAAATATAGTGATAGCGTTTATTTAATAGGTTTTATCTTTTTAATTTTCTTTAATTTGCATTTAAGGCGTTTTTAATTTGTTGGATTTTCCTTAGTTATAATAATCACAGTATCCTTTTTCATTCAAATTTCTCGATCACTAGACGTTGATTGATCCACTGCATAGCTCGCTGGGACATAACGACCCGGGGAGACTCTATACTCCTCTGATCTTAATTGCATTAGTGTTTGAGCAGTTTTTAGTCTTTTAGACTTGACTGTTTAGCACCGATCAGGACCCTCAGAAGTAGGTGTGATAACCCAAGGTGTGTTAGAAAAATCCTTTTGTGCAACGAAGGTGACGGCTTTT